>CM067298.1:69936742-69971087 GCA_034231615.1 Meghimatium bilineatum | reverse complement strand
ACAAAATCGATGTTTCGACCAAAATGTTTTTAATTAGGATATGGACATATAGACACAGAATGGAGCAACCAGATCATATGAAGACTACATCTAGAAATTGAGATATCAGAAATACAACTATATATCTATCTATACGCTATGGCCCTTGTTTCCCTTGCGGCGTCAGTGGTGGAAGAGTTCTCTGGAGATGGAAATACAACAAACAGACGACAAGAGACGAACAGCGACGGTAATTTTTAATTCACAGAAAGTGCAGTACCGAAAACACAAATAGGGAAATCCACATGGACTAAATCCTTCTACATTCTTAATCACCTAAAATTCTTCTTCTCCCCTGTTCCCGTCTAAAGCACTCTAACATCGATCTCACTGAGTCTCAGGCCCTAACCAGAATGAGACACGGGGATGACATTATCATCAAATTAGCGTACAACAGTGGTGCTGTTATTGTATGGCACATAGATTTATATTTGTGTGAAGGCTGCCTGTAAATCAGGGTAATCAGTTCTATAAGGCGAATGCTGAGGACATATTTGTGGAAAACAACGGCCGTGTTCAGCGGACTTTCATATACCTCATATCCAACCATCTTCTCTTCCAGAACCTATGCACTGTCAACAGAAGTGTAATGGCGGATACACTCAGTGAGCGATCGGAGCAACTATGGAAGTGTCCAATTTGCATTGATGATGACTAACTAACTAACTAACCTATAGTCTTTGAAGTCCCCAAAGTCACGTTGCTAAATTTGTTTTATATGCTGCCGAAAGTTCACCAGGCGTGCTCATGCACCACAGTGAACATATCTGACTTCTTGGATAGCATATTCCTTATCATGGTCAAAACGTTTTCCTTAAGGATGTACTTTTCATATTGCACTTGAAATATCTTAGCACCCTGATAATACCATAAGGTAGATGCTCAAGTGAGACAAAGTGCCTTACGCCAGAACGAAACATCACCCTACCCACACAAACAAGCGACGGAACCCGCCAACTAACTATTAGAAATATTAAATTATTTAATAATTCCTTTATATTACTTTTATTTTCTGTGTGCATATCTATATTAATAATATGTATATAGTTAGTTCCTATATAACAATGCACTTAACACTCTAGCTGGCCACAGATGGGTGGGGAGGCAAAGTATGAAAAGTGGGTGAAGCTTGTATGGAATATATCTAAAACACCCTCGAGGAACTGGATGGTGAAACATGAACAATTGAGGCTATTTATTGCGAATTTACTTTAGCGTGCAATTGTGAAATGCTAATATATATATATATATATACACGTTTATATATATATATATATATATATATATATATATATATATATATATATATATATATATATATATATATATATATATATATATATATATATATAAAACGATAATTATTACAAAAATGACCATCTGATTATATGTTTCATACTGAAACCCTGTGCTAAATGTTACAAATCATACCACTGAGCGAAAAAATCTACTGGTACGTTTAGCGACACACCACATGACCTCTGTACTGATAAAAATAACTGTCTAGTACAGTCCGAGCGGTAACAATTAATCCCATGACGTAACATCTTCTGAGCTCGCTGACGTGAAGTCTGTCAACAGGACAACCCACATATTTGCACATTGCTGATATGTATAAATCGAATAAAGTGTAATAATTCTTCACTAAAATATCGTAGCGTTTATGCTTCGTATGTTTATGAAACTTTGACCATTCAAGTTCTATAAACCGTATTTCTTCAGGTGACACATTTCTTTCCAGAACGTGGTCTTTCTTATGTATCACCTACACACTCCGTGATTCTGGGTGAGTTGAAAACAGAGTTTAAGGAATGTCTTAATCTAGTACAGGAAACTCAGCCGTTTAATGTTGGATATAGCATGCTCTAGTATATCAAATATTCACTGGAAAATATTGTATTCTGTTTCATCTCTACTATATTAATGCCCATACTCTATGGTATTTTGTAGATTCACTATCATAACATATTGCAAACACGCCCGTGCGTCACACACTGAAAAACAATGGGAGTTTCAAAACACCCTAACTTGACACGGTATGTTTCCTTTTGCAACATTTGATTTTCCATGCTACTTCTATCCTCTATTTCTGAAAAACGTTGACGGCTAGCACAAAATACTTAGCCAAACATATTCCTATGTCGTGCACTGTCTTCCACCATCCCTGATATGGAAGAGCCATATTGTTTAATCAGCACATGATATCTTCAGGAGGTGGTGCATAGAGTGTTGAAGTATTTATAAACGATAGCTGATGATGCTGGGGTTCTCATAATTTGAAAATGTGATGCAAAATTTAAAGTACTTTCCGATGACAAAATATTATGTAGACTCCACGTGTGTCAACTAAATACCTGTTATGGCTTTAACTCTGGCAAATACAATATCAATCTGATAAACCATACTTTTAGAGAAAGTAAAACAACCAATATTCATACTATTCAAGAACTGCACAGAATAGCTTTGAACAGAAAGAATTGAAGAGATCTGACCTCTACCCTATGCGCTAACTTCATCGCAAAAGGAAAGTGAATGAATGAATAAAACCATACTGCATTCACTATTTTAAAGAAAAGGACCAGGATTAAGAAGAGGGGCTTTCAGATTTTAAAAGAAACGAAGTATTACATTAATATGTATTTCTACACAAAACAAAGTTTTTGCATATCTTGAATTATCCTACACCATGTTTCAATTATAGAACGTTTATGCTACTTACAATATTACTGAGTACAAAGACAGTTTCTGTTATGATTACATCATAAATGACCCTATTACATGAATCGTTCTTACATAAAGTTGAAAATCTGCAACATATTTGTTGAAGATAATGAATAGCATCTGAAAGTCTAGAAGGATAATAAAATATGTACTTTACGAGAATTTCACACATATGTTGATGATTTGTAGCATATGTTGATCAAAACATGTAAACTTTAAGGCCATACTTGAAGTCAAAGTGTCAAAAGACTCAATTTTTGTTACAGGTATCACATTGATATACAGTGTTTTAAACAGGTATCGTAATCTGATCCCTGAAACAGAAATGTTGTCTTTAAACGTGTGTAATTGGTTTCATTTCTGACGTGTGCACCAAGTATGAAAAAGTGCTTAGTCTGGGTCGCCCATTCTAATAATACTGAGCTATTACTCAATTCAATGGTTGTGCAATGTGTGTGGGTGGGCGCAACATTCCAGTGAATGGATGGTGTAAACAGCCAAACATAGTTATCGAAACTATCCAATCACCAGAGGTATTGATAAGAGCCAAGTCAATAAAAAACCTTGAATTAGCCTTCAATATGAAATCAAGGATATGAAACCTTGAATTTTAAAAAAACTTTGATTAAACTATGAAAAAACGCGTGGGATTCACTAGTAATTGACATATGAATGTAACGGGAAAGTTGCTAAATTTTTTGAATGTGAGCAGCAGCAATTTAAAAAGGACAATAACGCATAGCATTTTTTTTACATCCACGCTTACTCTATCAAAACTAGAGCTGTATCGGATTCAATTTTTTTTCGAAATCGGCCGGATCCGGAGCCGGATTTACAAATACAAAAATAGAAATTAAAAAGCGTACTACATCACTTGACTTAAGTGAGTGGAATCACTCGACTCTTCATTACTGAAGTTCATTACTATAGACATGACAATGATGACATATACCCATATTAAATCATTTAAATGTAAAATAATTACATTTACATTATAATAAGCAATATTAAGTTCCATAAGTTCAAGATTAAATATAATACATAAGCTCATATTGCTAATTTAGTAATTTTAATTTTCAGTTTTCAGTTTTTAATTTTCACATTGTTTTCAGTTGGCAAATTGGCAGCACAGTTACAACTCACAATAACAGTACATTGAACTGATTGAATTTATTGAAATACATTTCACTATTTCAGTCAGTCAGCCTTCATTATGACTGTGAAGTTGAACTCTCAGAGTCAAGAAGAGACAAGTAATATTTCAGGAAAATCATTGTCGCCGCATTTTGTGGTACAAGGCTACTACGGTGGTCAGTGATAATGTCTCCTGCAACACTAAACAGCCTTTCCGATGGCACACTTGTAGGTGGTGGTGCACGAAATGCCTATGTCTAGCCAGACTTGGAAATCTTTGCTTATTGGCATGCCACTATGAAACTGGATCTGACTGTCGAGTTTGAAGTGGCTCTGACAGGTACTGTGTGACAATGTTAATGCTGTTGCATTCGGCACTTGCAGGACGATCCGCGGTGGGATTTTCCTCGACAATTTTGTCAAAACAGCTCCATAGGCTGGACTCGTACTGTGTGGCAGTGCTCACAGAAGTCAAAACACTAGTACTACTACTAGTAGCTGATGGATCCTGTGCACTGACTGTGTTTGCTAAATCAATAATGGAGTTAGCTGGTAACATCAGATGGGCTCGTGCATAACTTCTGCCACGTTCGGAGAAGAAGCACAGCTTGAATCGAGGATTCAGTAGTGTGGCGCAGGTGTAAATGCAGTTAGATTCAATGTCCGCAAATCTGATGCTAACAGCTTCAAGCAGGGCTGCTTTCATAGTTTTGATTCCAGCATCACTACCTTCTTTCTAGAAAAAAGGCAATAGTGTTTTCACTAATGGGATCACAACTGATATTGATGCCTGAGCTGCACTTATTTCACGTGTGAGTTCTTCAAATGGTGCTAAAGTAGCTACCACATTCTCCGTGACTGCCCACTGTTGTGTCGTTAACCCAATTACCGAATACATTTCAACACAGTACAGGCTGATGCTGACCCGCTGTTCTAACAGACGTCGTAGGATATAGAACGTTGAGTTCCATCTTGTTGTCACGTCCTGGATAAGCTGATGTTGTGGTAGGTTTAATTCATTTTGAAGTTCATGCAAACGACTGGTTGCTGGAGAAGAATGTTTGAAATGTCCTACCAATTTTCTTCCAGTACTGTTGTTGTCAGAAACATACTTTAGACTCAAAAGACCATCACGCGCATACAGCTGAAGTTGATATCCCAAATATTGGCCCTGTCACCTGCCTGCATAATTGACTACTGGGTACTGCTGCTTGCTTTGTGCAAACACGGATTCATCATAGATGTGGTCGCCACGCCAATACACTGGCCTCCAGTGATGCTTTCTTTTCCATCAATTTGTCATAGCTTTTCCTGTGTATCGATCGCAAATTGGTCTACATTGATGATGTTGAGAAGTCTTTGGGACAATCTGATCGGCCACGCGATAACTGTTTGTCACACAACTTACATATTACCTTGGTTGAATCATCGCTTTTAACCATGAAGTAATCCCAAATGGCGCTGTATGACTTAGATTTTGATGCCATTTTATTTTATCGGCAAGACCACAGAAATTTGCGAAAATGAGAAATATTCAAGTCCTACAAACGCATAAAGTAATGCACCATTAAAATTTAAAATGAGTGTTTATTTCTTTAAATTCTTATTTACATCAGCGAAATATAGTAAACCAGGAAGTGCTACTGTGCTATTGCCTAAAATTCGGCTTGGCCTTATGAAACATGTACAGAAAATTAACGTGACTAGACAAAACAAATCCGGATTAGAATAAAAAAGGATTAGAAAAATGGCTAATTCCGGATTTGCCGGAGCCGAAATCCGGTACACCCCTAATCAAAATCAACTTATGTTCGGTTTACGAATCTCAATGATAAACATATTCTCGCATTTGTAGTAAATGTGTAACGTTTTAGTCTTGACAAATGTGATATTAATGCCCATGATTCATTAAAACACAATTTCGCTGAAATTATACAAATCTTCAAAAATGGTGTCTTCACTAGAACTCATACTGGTCCTCTGATGGGCAAGTGTCCTGAACAAAATAAATTTATGACCAATCCGCGTAGAACTCTAATTGGGGCAAATATTATGTTGGAATCTTTAATTTTTTTTAAAGCCATTCTTAAAGTAGTATTTGACTCATGATGTGGTTGTGACGCACATTTAAAAAGTGAATGAATATGTGCCTATAGCATGCTTTAAGCAGTTTGGTGAACTGTTACGGAAGCTCGTCGTAAGGTTGATCCTTTTCCCGGCCGCGGCTATTACCATCGATACAATAAAATTGCTTAGCCATGCAGCCTACGAACAAACGCTGACCAATAAAGATAAACACAATAAAATAGTTTATGTCAAGGCTGACGCTACCGATATGCTGGTCAACAGTCTGTTGTGTATGAAAACGAACTACATTTCCACTGATATGTGTAAATTGGAGTCGATCTATCAGATACGTCATTGGAATCTTCCTATCTAGATTGGCTGTTTCGTGTATCAGTGCGCCAAGCAGAGATGTAGGAGTTTTTCTATGACTACTTGGATAGATGTCCCGCCGAAGACGGATGTGTCGGGCCATTGGCGCAAATAAAACGGCGACACAACGCATTTCCATTTTCTGGACTACATCCTGCTGGAAATCTAGCAGGACCATGATCCAGCTAAATCCAGTTGGAGTTTGAGAATGAACGCAGAAGAAGAAGAAGGATAGATGTGTTGATAGAGCTGGTTTTGAGATATGCGAAATCGATACGGAATCACTATATGTATCGTTATCTGCTACAAAACTGCATGAAACCTGAAAGAAAAGCATAGATTTTCGGTAATCAATGGTTTTTCGTGAAACTTGTCAAACTCATAAAGATCTACCGCTCAATCCTCCTAAAGACTATCCTAAGTGCACAGAAACTTGCGTTTTGACAAATGCAATCCAGGAATATTTAAATGAACTTGCAGGAAAAGGGATGGCATCTCTGTTCCGTAAGATATACAATTGTTATGGTGACTACCACAAGACATGAACAAACAAAAAGTCCCGAGTAAACACCACAATAAAATTTACCAACAAATATATTGAGACCTATATTTATATATAGAGCCGTAAACCTATCAGCGTACCACATTAGATGATTCGGCACACAGAGACGTCCAGCCAATTTATATCTTCAACGATGTGAATGAGGTAGGAAAAATCGTGTCCTGTCTATTCATTGATGTTGTCTGTCCATGTTTTTATTTGCCATCCTCTGCTTCTATCCATTCGGCGGTTCCCTGGTTTTTTGCAAAGAATCATGTCTGCATATATGTCCAAACATGTTATGTTTCGTCGTTTTATTATTGATATCAATGGTTCTTGCAGACATGAATACATCTCTATTTTATTTCTTACGTAGAAATTAGTCTTGTGTCTCTAAATTGTGTCTGCATATCTACCGTGAGTGTCCAACTCTCACAACTATACAGCACAACAGGAAACACTAGTGAGATATATAATTTTATTTTTACTCTGACACTGATGTTGCTTTTCCAAATCAACGTTAAGTTGACATATATACTAAAGCCATATCCATGATTAATTGTAACTCTGCTTTGCATTTTTTATTTTTCTCTGCTCTGCGTTGCATATGCTAGATTCGAGGTATTTGGAAGTATTCACTTCAAGCTTATATACATGCATCTTGATGTTGGTCAGTTCTTCTGTGTTTCTGATGTTAACCAAGATCCTGCTCTTTTCTGTGTTGATTTCCATTTCGTACTTAGTAAGTACTTAGTTCAGAACAGTAAGTACTTAGAGGTGTATGCCTCCTATCTTTGGGGCAGAAAACATATCAAGACCCGAAGAACTCTTGTAATTCTGTTCTGATCCACCTTATAAGACTAATATCATCAGCGAAATGCAAGTTGCAGTTATGGCGACATTCGATCGATATCAAAGTTGTAATTATGTAGTGCTTCCTCTATGATGTGCGCTAGGTATATGTTGAAATGTACTGGAGACATTATGCATTCTTTAATAACTCTTTCATTTGTTTTAAAGAACTCTCCAACTGTAATTTTTGATACGCCAGCACTACTTGCATTTTTATAAATTGATTCAATAATGTATATAATTGTACATTGAAAATTACATTGTCTCAGTATGCGTGACATACTATCATGCTAATCACGGTCAAATGATGTGGTAGAATTACGTTTAGATCATTTTTATACAATTTTTAAATTTGCTGACAAGTAATTGAAGAGGAGAATTATTATTCAAAAAGGCAGGGACTGACGTCTACACATACGAACAGTACAGGGTCTATCTCTCTTATTTTACAATTAACGAATGGTCGGTGGGAATATTGTGTCCACATCACCACTGAATATTTAATACTTATCATTACCTATAAACACACTATGACTTTTCTGATACTTTATTAACATGTATTATTATGCGTATCAGCCTCATGAGCCAAATAACAAAAATACTTATCAGAATCATCATGAAGAAAGTGAGAAACAAAATAAAATCAGAAATAAGTCCAGAATAATGTGGCTTTGTAGAAGGCAAAGGTACCAACAATGCTATTTATACGAGTATATTGAGAACACTAATAGAGAGGTCTACAGAGGTAAAAACAGATATGTACCTCTGCTTTATAGACTACACGAAAGCATGTGATTAAGTTCATCATCATCATCATCAAGTGCCATCTCCGCAACGAAGGTTGGCTGCAACGTATCTCCAACATCTCCTGTCTCTTGTCTTGTTGGTGCACTCTGCTAGACTGTAACCTGTCCATCGTGTGATGTTACTCTCCCACGTGTATCTCTGTCTACCTCTTGCTCGCTTCCCTTTGACTTTAACCCTCAAGTAAGGTCTTCAATAAGGTGTCATGTCTTTTAATGTGTCCAAAGTATTTTATTTGCCTGATCTTTATTTCTCTTAGTATTTCTTTCTTCATATCAAGTGTCTTTAGCACCTCTTTATCTGTTTTCTTCTCTTTCCATGATGTTCTCCATATTCTTCTATATACCCACATCTCAAAGGCATCAATTTTGTCTTCTAATTGTTTATTTAGTGTCCATGTTTCTGAGCCATACATTAATATGGAATAAATGTAGCATTTTATAATTCTCATTTTTAACTGTTTGTAATTTGTTTAGATATTAATAATTTCCTCATGTCATTGAAGGTACTTTTAGCCATTCCTATTCTCCTTTTAACTTCTGTTTCACATATGCCATCATTTGTGACTATGTGTCCAAGATATTGATACTGTTTTCTTGTTGTAGTTTCTCTCCCTGTATGTTTATGTTTAACTCCTGTTCTTCTGTGTCTTTGCTGATTATCATGGTTATTGTTTTTTGAATATTTATATCCTGTCCATATTCATTACTTGTTTTATTGAATTGATCTATTAGTCTTTGTAGTTCATGTTCATTTTCTGCCAAAGAACAGTAGTCTTTGTAGTTCATGTTCATTTTCTGCCAAAGAACAGTGTCATCTGCATATCTAATATTGTTTATTATTTTCCCATTGATCCTGAGTCCTGGTATTTCTTCTATATTTTTAAAGATATTCTCTGTGTAGATATTAAATAGGCTTGGTGATAAAATGCATCATTGTCTTAATCCTCTTCTTATTTCTATGTATGGAGAGTAGCTGTTTTTCACACCTTATTGATGCAGTTTGTTCCCAATATATATTTCTAATTTAATCAGCCTGTTGTATTTTCCATCTATGCCTATTTCTTGAAGACATTTGATTAATTTTTCATGTTGGACTCTGTCAAAGGCCTTGCTGTAGTCTATGAAACAAATATAGATACTTTTTTGGACTTCTATATATTTATCTATCGCTAGCCGGATACTCAGTATAGCTTCTCTGGTTCCTTGATAAAGTTAAACATAGCGAAATTATACACATGCTAGAGAGTTTGAACATTGACAGCAAGGATTTAAGAATAATCAAGAACATGTACTGGCAACAAACAGCAGCAATAAGAGTAGGAAATCAATTTGGCCCTTTTCAACAAATAAAACAAGGAGTCAGACAGGTATGCGTGCTTTCACCAGACCTGTTCTCTTTATACAGTGAAAACATATTGCATGCAATAGTAGATATCCCAGGAATATCAGTGGGAGGACATAACATAAATAATTTGCGGACGATATGCTAATGACACTATTCTGATTGCAAAAAAGTAAAGAAGACCTTCAATATTCAATTAATGTAGAAGTCACAGAAAGTAAAGAGAAAGGCCTCTTCCTAAATATCAAGAAAACAGAAGTAATGGTTATTTTAAAGAAACAAAATAACACACCTTGCAAGATCAAAGTGAATTATATTGTATTAAAACAGGTCCAACAATACAAATATTTAGATACAATGATTACAGCAGATGGAAGAAGTTCAACAGAAATAAGATGCAGAATAGGACAGGCAAAAACAGCATTCAGAAAAATGAAAAATATACTATGTAATATGACCTTGTCATTAGAGGTGAGAAAGAGAGTTCTGCAGTGCTATATAACCCCTATACTAACATATGGGTGCGAGTCTTGGACAATAAACAAACTGGAAAGTAGGAAACTAGAGGCAACAGAGATGTGGTTCTATAGAAGAATGCTGAGAATACAACGGACTGCTAGAAAAACTAATGTAGAGGTGTTGAAAGAGTCACATTTGAAACGGACCTTAATCAACAATATAAGAACAAGGCAATCTTCTTTTTTTTGGCCACTTCATGAGACAGGCAGGTTTAGAGAACATAGTCACAACAGGCAAAATTGAAGGCAACAGAGACAGATGGCGACAACGTGAGAAAAGATTAGACAGTTTGACAACCTCGCACGGCAAGGACACAACAACGACTTTGATACATAATACTGTGGAAGAGAGCTGTGGAGAGCCATGACATCCACTCATCGGCGATCATACTTAAAGGATCTTACCTTTGGTCTTATCTGCTTACTTTTGTCATTTTTCAAGAGAACAACACATGGGAGGTGGTCACTGCCATGATGCCCCAACACGTCCCATTTGCAGGTAGCCACAGAAGCCGATGACACCATTGCCAGGTCGATAGCACTATCGTCACCATCCCTGCTTGCCATCTTTGTTATACGGCCATCGTTAAGGCACACCAGGTCCGTATCTGTCAGGGCCTCCTCAAGCTCTCTTCTCTGTTTCTTCAAAGCACTATTGCCATGATGTACCTTTCGCATTGAAGTCACCACAGAAGAGGATCTGCTTTTCCTGTTCCATTATCTCCCCTAGGTTTTCTAGGGGATTTTCCAGATTTTCCAACCCTGAAGATCAACGCTCGTGTTACAGGCATACACATTTACAATCATTAATGGGTGCTGGACCCTTCCGGTCAAAATAGTGGATAACAACACAAGTGTTTTGTGTGTCGCCTACAGTTTCACTTGAAGGATGGATATATTCGTTGTTTTCGATTAGGTGATTGTGTGGTGATGTGCTGTTATTCTCTGACCAGGAGGTCTACTCATTAAGATCTTCGTCGTTGCTAACGGAGTGCGTGCATCTGAGTTGAAGTTTTCGTGAGTGTAATTGCCGTTACACAGTTTGAAAATTGGCGACCAATAAATATCAAGCGGCTTAAACGAGGTGGCTCAAAAAGGAAAAGTCACAGTACGGGTGCTAGACGAACGAGATAAAAAAAGCTAGGCTATGAATTAAAAACGTACGTGTTCTGTTTTGAAATGTGGCCAGTGTATACAAGCGTATACCAGAGTTAGAAAATATGTGTTACTGTGCCGACATCGTTGCATTGCAAGAAACACAGCTAGGTGAAAGTGGTAACATCAGGATAGCCGGATTTCAGTGTTTCTACAACAAGCGACACCTTGGACAGGCAATCTTAGTACGCGAGGGTTTTAGTGCATACGAGGTCGATATATCCATGTGGGATTGCGACAATATCCAGTTACAGGAAATATGAGAGTTCTATATTTAATTTAATGTTAAAGGTTTGGCATGTTTCATGTAATCTGTCTATTTGTCTTTGTAGCTCTGATGATGATGCTACTACTGATTAGTCGTCTTCTAATAGCAATTCGTCTTAGTCATACTTTAGATTGTTTTCTTCCGTTGTCTTTGCTACTTTTCAGATGTGAGCTATGTATATTATGAACAATACGGTGGAGAGGGGAGATAGTACACATCCCTGTCTTACACCCGAGTGAATATAAAAATTATCGGATGTACTTGTGCTCGTTCTTAGTCATAATTGATTATTGGTGTATATGCTGACAGAGGCTTATCAGATGATGTGGAACTCCATATGTTTGTAATGTTATCCATAGTTGTTCTCTATCAACTCTGTCAAAAGCTTTATCTTGGTCCAGAAAGCAAAAATAAATATAGGTTATGTTCTGTCGCTCTTTCTGACGTTGTTTGAGGCCAACGACTGCATCTGTACGTCTTTATTTTCCCGAAAGCCCACTTGTGTGATATATGATTTAGACATTTCGATATATGTCTGAGTCTTCATTCACATGAAGGTTGGTGTATTATTCACATCTGTGATTAATCCGCTTTTTTAATCTGGCGCCACACTAACTGTAAACAATTGTATTATTGCGCCACTGTTTTTTCGCATAGTGTCTCAATACAAATGTCAGAGAGCCGGTACTAACTTTCACCATTACGAAATACACTATATACAGACCTCAAGTGTAATTCAACAAAACATGTAATAACCTATTATTAAACTAATAAGATCTGCCTGAGTTTATTTCCATGAAACAGGTGATTTCTGTATGTCGGGGGGGGGGGGGGTAAACCGAATGATTCGAAATATATAAAAGTGCCATCATAATACTACTATGTTAGTTAGTCGTAGGATCATCATCACTGCATACTGGACACGTCAATAGTTGCTCCGATCTATCCCTAAGTGTAACTGCCTTAACACTTTTACTGACAGTGCCGGTCCTATGCTGGATAACCATCATTCTTCTGCACCCTAAGTTCACGTCAAATGTTCACGTCTAGCAACACCGCATCTCAAACCCTGATCTTTAATCCTGGCCATTGACAAGGAATTATCCTCCATGCTACTCTCACTCCCGAGTGCTATATCTCTAAAGGCCGTGTTTACCAAGGTGGGGCGCACGCGCCACAGGGGGGCAATTTGATTGGTCAGTGTGTCAATTCTAAAATTAGCTCGTCTAGAGTATAAAAACTAATTGCTTACTGTGACTTCACTAGTATAAAAAGAAAAATTGTCGGTATCTAAATATGAAAAATGTGTTGGTTAACCCTTTATAAGAAAGAAGTCTGGGAATGGGGTGTGGTAGTAACATGTTTCAAAACAGCTTCATGTGGCATTTCCAACTAGAGCCGGATGTTGATTTGCCGCTAAAGGAGCGATAACTCTAATTGCGTCAATATGTTGTGGTTGCAATATTTAGATTTTTGACTAAATGAAGAACCTTGATGCATAATGGTATGCATTTGTCGCAGATGTATATTTCTGTTGTCTCGGTGAATAAGCAAACAAGTGAATAACCAAAAAACTCGAATTTGCAGGAGTATACTTCACACTCTCATATAAATATGCATATATTCGAATATACAACGATTTATTACACATGACAAAAACAACAATAACGAAGATATCAACATCTTACCTAATAGTATAGTAAATAACAAATAATATGTTGTTACTAAACAGCCACTAAAATAGACTAAGACCGGTTCCATCACTTCTGTGTCTATGTGTACAGACAGCATATACCGCGGAACTTATCCAGTAACACTGCATTGCTATATGGGTGCACCGATGAGCTTGCAAATACAGCAGCATTCATTAAGAAAACCTGACTTGCTGTATATACATGTTTGACTTTACCAAGATCAAAAGGCTGCAGTGAAGTTAGAGGAAGATCTCTCAGAGTGGTTTGAGGTACAGAGTAGAGTAAGGCAGGGATGCACACTCTCCCCACACCTGTTCAACACCAATGCAGAAAGTATAATGAGAAACGTGAAAGGAGACAAACACAACGCTGACTACCACGCTTTAAACATCGGTGGATTCCTAATCCCGGAACTACGCTACGCAGACGACACAGTGCTCATTTCAAATGATATAAAGGGCTACGATCATATCGACAAGAGAGGTGAGGAACTTGAGAGCTGGCAGGATGAAAATAATCTCATCCTTATTAACCAGCCAGCAGACTCACCAACCTTCTACTCGAGAGCATGGCACACCACCTCTACACCAGACCTGGCATTCCACTCACCAGGCTTGAAATGGAACATCACACGTGTCGTTGGAAAGCAGCTTGGAGGTAGTGACCACAGACCAGTATTTCTGGAAATCCACAATGAATTTACCAAGGACAGCAGCACGCTCACTAGGTGGAACTATATAAGGGCAGACTGGAAAATGTACCAGTATTTAATCAGTGTTCTAGCTAAGGACATGAACTTGGACAAAGACATCAATAGAGCAGTGAGTGAATTTAATAGATGTATACTGCATGCTGCTAGTAAAACCATACCCAGGGAGGCACACAAAAACTACAAACCCTACTGGAATGATGAACTGGAAAAGCTGCAAAATGAGATGGACACATCTAGACAGCAGGATGAGAACAGACCTAGCCAAGAACATCACAACAAATATCAGCAAACAAAGGCTAAATTTCAAAGAGCCAAGTTACAAGCCAGACGGAGCAGCTGGAAATAAAAAAACAGAGTCGCTGAACTTTATAGTGAGGAATATAGTGAGGAATTTGTGCTTCCGGTATGCGTTATTGTTTGCAAAAATATGTATTTAGCGCACACTAAACATTTCTATTATATCTTAGTCATCTCCCTCTTTGGGATTGGAGATTTCTATCTCCACTTCAAAAACCTCATTAGTCTGGAGTTTTTTGCACAAGGGAGAGACGTGCATTAAGCGATCTATATTCGTTTTTGACATATGATAGCAAACGTCATGCGCATAAATTAAACTCTTTTCTGAAAAAGACTATTTTCAATCAATGGTACGAAAAATATATTGAATTAACCAATAAAAATATTGTTTCCTTACGTTTATATTTTCCTCCCACAATTTCGCTTCTACTGGAACAAAGCATTGCTTACACTTTATATGATTAAATTCATTACTATGTAGAGGCGTGGGTGTTTACATTGACCGTAATGTTCTGGTTTTCCAATAATGCAATGTATCTTCATTAAACTATTATTTTGTGTTTTCAGTTTGCCATCAAACATAATTATTTGAGTTGTATGTATTAACTTATTTTACTTTTTATTTTAAGGAATTTGGGTTCTTCTTAGTTTGAGGTTGAAGCTGACTACATTGGAGCCCAATATAAAATTTCTCTGCAGCAAGCATCAATCATAAGAGTCTAACTAAATTTAGTACACTCAACTAGAAATGACCTCACATTGAATGTTCAACAATCTATCATATACATTAATTTGTACTTGAGGCTTAGTTATCTATTATATATTTGAAAATGTACTTGCTGTTTTTCCCACATTTTCTGCAAATTTGTTTAGTGTGGTAGGTGGTAAATATTTTTGACGACATTAAGGGAGAAGTCACCTGAATACTGACAGTTGCTGACAAAGGGGGGGGTGTTTCATAGAATTAATTAATTTATCAGGATGACTGAAGCAAGCAAAGAAGCAAAACGGGAATTGAATTCAAGTGAGACGTGCCTTTGTAGATGAATGATAGAAATGTTACAAACAGCTACGAAAACTAATGTATAGGTTCTGAAATATGCTTTTAGATAAAAATAATATTAAAAATTATTGACAGACAGCCACGATTTTTAAATTATGAAATGACCCTGAACATGATTGACTGAACTTTGGTGACTATATTAGAACGTTAGATAGTCACCAGATCATTCTCGTGGCAATCCGGAAACATCATCCGTCTATTATGTAGTTTGCCATTCCCCAAAAGTAACAAACTGTTATGATTCTGTGTTGATAATAACGTCTTTTAATTCATGTATGCCATTCGTTGCTTGTAACACCAATAATCACTCTGAAGTCCTGTATTCTAATCATTAACACGAAATTATAAAAAGGTCCTTCTACTTACACCTATCTTGGAATATCAACAAGGTTTATTGAATTAGCACTAGTGACTGGCCCTGCTAACAAGTCGATTTGGTCTTTCATTCCCTCTAGCAACCGCGTGTCAAGACACATAATGGAAGAGAACTTTTCAGCGTAGACTTGTTCATGAACTAACGAAGTAGATATACTGACTCAGTCTTTAGAATAATACTCATATAATTAGTCAGAAAACATACACATATAGCATTATGAGTATCTAGCCGTATAATTGCCCATCATTCTCTATAGTCACACACTATAGTTATACTGAAACTAGTTTTGGAATGTTTAATGGCAGATCGAATCCCTCTCCCGAAATGTAAGCAATATCTTCACTGTTTAGGACGTAATGTAATTTGATTATATTTCCTTTAACTTTCAAATAGCATTATATCTGTCTTTCAACATTGCTCTGAATAGTGTGCTAGTAAAGATGTTATTTAAATATCTACTGTTCTCAGCTTTGTGAGATCTACATTTGCACATTGGGGAAATCCTATTGACGTGCATTTTTTTCACTTGTCAGAAAATATTCAATGACATCTCCAGTGCATTTAGTTTGTAGACTACCTGCCATCTTGTCGCTTTCTCTTCTTTTGCAATGATTTTGAACAATAGGCCTATGTGTTTTCATCGCGGATTTGTCTCAAGTTCATGATGATTAAGGTTGGTGTGTTTCTGGTGTTTCTTGCTTTCTGCTAGAGATCAACACATTTCATTTTACTAATCATGGCACTTTAAACATCCAGGCTCCACCATGGAGGCGGTTTTTACTGGTGCGATCTGCTCAGTGGTAGAATTGTAGCGTTTTCTCGCCTCAAATTTTCAATAGTAACTCAAAATGATGAAACTCAAATACAATTTTACTAGCCTGTCTCTTTGTATCTGAAATAAATAATGTACTTCACTTATACTATTTGTAGCAAGATGACGAATAGGAACTATTCAACGTAATAATAGTAATAATAATAATAATAATAATAATAATAATAATAATAATAATAATAATGATAATAATAATAATAATTTGATCACTAGGGTGCCACACTGAAGACACCATCCCCAAACACTTCTGTCTTCAGCCTTTCGGGGAAGTGTGGATAATTCATCCCAGATCATTCCTTTATACTGCCTATTCGGGATTTATTTTCTTTGTTGCCCATTTTCCTTTCACCGTAGACGGTTGTTCTTGCAAATTAGTCGTATAAAATGATTCGTGTTTTCATGTAATTACATGTCCAATCAAAACAAGTTTACGCCATTTATTTCTGAAAAAGCGGTACATGTTACCACTATGTGGTCTCATCACGTGATAACGGTCCCTTTTTTGAAACTATTGTAATTGTTATGCATAAAACCATGCAGTTTATGTTATAGTTAGCACATCTTTCGTATCATCACAGAAACCACACGTCGTTAGCATACGACGTCACGATAACCCAAAATGACCCAAAATGCAATCGCAGATTGAACTTCCCAGCTACAAAGAAAGATGATGTACGTGTGTTATAGACTCGAGGGCTGATATATCGAGAAAAGATGTGATGTTGCAGTCATCCAGTGACGTTATATTACTCTAATGGTGGACGCATCCGTAGAAATGCAATAGAAGTCGACATCGCCAACGTACGCATGTAAAGATCGACACAAACATTATAATACCAATCCTTACCTCCTCTCCTCCTTTCCAAAAACTAAAAATCTAACACCAATCCTACTCTCATTCCCCCCCCCCCTTTTTCCAAAAAAGATTAAAATACGTTGTCACCCTCCAAGCTACAGTCCTCATCTGTGCTTGAAAAAGGGGCATGATAAATGTTATTTTTTTTGTTAACACTGCTTATCTCCTCCTACTGAGCTTCGCATACCAACGCCGGTAACATTTTTTATGAGACTATATTTGGTTCCGCTAATTTTCACACGATGTGAAAATTATTTCAAAGGTAGAAGGTGATCTCGTGGTTGTAAGACTATCCCTATCTTTCCTTAGTTGCCTATTACAATATGCCTGGGGGAAAAAAAACTTATTCTTTGCACATTGAACTAGAAGCCCAGTCTCTTGTGCCACACGGAGTAGTCTCCAATGAAAGATCAATGATACTCTTACTACCGCATTTTATCTAGTTATTCCTCTTATTCTAGTCTATTTGTGTTCAGAAAGAAGAAGTTTATTTTTGCCAACTAATGTTCCTTCCCTTGCTTTCTGGTTGAAGTATTGCCCCACAACTTTCTTTTGGCATTGAAATCGTACAAAATTTTTTATCCTACTGTCATAATTTCGGAACATAATTTTAATTTTTTTGACTATTACCACGGTGCAACATGCATATACGTTACCAATCATCACATAATTATGAGAATACTGTACTTTCACATCATGAAGCTGCAGCTCATGACAATCCCAATGGAACATGCAGACCACGTGAATTAAGAGATGCGGAAGAATAACCTGTCTTACTATAGCAAATGTGAAAACGAGCTATTACGGATGCACAGGATGTCACATTGCCGGTATAAAAATACTAAAAATACCTGCTCGTGGTACATCCTGGGAACAATTGGCTCTTTTTGTGTATTTGGCCAACGCTTTTATGGATCATGTTGGGGAGGATGTGGATGGAATAGAATTGACTGAAATAAATACAAGCAATATCTTCAACACGTTGGCACCAACACATACATCGGCACCGACAATACCCATTGGACGCAAGGCTATGTCGCACGGTCAGTCGAAATGCAGATGTATTCGAGGGGCGGCCAATGTCAACATATCAATATGGGTAGATGTCGTCACGAACATCGAGAATCGTGTGCTAATCTCCGGAGACGTAAGGCTGACACAGTGGGCACAATGATTGGGTATTACAGCGCTAGGAGGCAGCAAATGTGCAAATAGAATGGAGACATCGTTACGTGAAAATTCCAACTAAAGTTTTATTCAGCTGAAGAACAAGCCTCTATCTAACTCCAAGAAAAATGTCTCGTGGAAAAACAGTAGCAAATCTTCCCCTGTGCTCCTAAATACGTTTAGAGACAACGTTCACAGGCCGAACACCTAATGCGAGAAAACACAAGCCTAAATCCCTGAATACCGCCTCCTCAAAGACTGCCACCCAGGGTCAGGGACATGTTTTGGCCTATAATGTTTAAGGACGCAGTGGGTGATACACCGTCACGGCGAAGAGTAGATACACGACCATGGCCTGGCGACTGATTAGAAAGCTGTTACAGCTGTTACAAACTCTCACACGAATCAAAAACATGCCGATAAAGGGTATGCTGAACCGGAAGGCACGAAATAACGTAGCTCCGATGTGAAGCCAGCAACACAACTTACTCGCCAGTGGAAATCACATGAACTGTCGCATAAACAAATTCTCTAGATGTTGCATTATTCCAAGGAAAGTTGATAACTCTCGATCACTTCCAGCACCAGTAATGTCTTTAGTAAACGCAATGAAAGAATATTGTTACGTTACGCAAATTGAAGAATATTGAAGAGTGAAGAATAGTACTGTTGGTTGTTCAACATTTCTAATTTTTTAAATATTCTATGCCTTTATGATGTAGGTACCAAATTGTAAGACAAGAAATTAAATAGAATTCATCACTATACACTATAGCTGGAGATCAAGTCTATTGTCAGATACTTGATTTCATGGATATAATATACATGTTATTTTTCATCCAAGACAAATATATATTGATTTGTGTTGATGTAAAGATAATACTGAAACCTTCTAAAGATGTTTTCAATTTGTTGGCCGATGATGCTGTTATTGGCTATAACAGTGTTATTACTGCCCTGTTGCTCAAAAACGTGAAAATAAATTCAGAGATTTCAATAGCCAACGAGGGGAAATAGAAGGGCAAAAGACCGTACGCTCACTCTCCCCTCAACACCGAAAGGTACATGAGGACAGAAAGAAGAAGAAGAACGAGGAAGCTTTAATGACATGTAATGCCAAACACACAAAGTTTGAGGACATATACTGGAGAAAATTTAAAGATCATACTCAAGGAGGCTAACGAAAAGCGCCAGACCCATCAAATACGACAGGAGCAATACCTACAGAATACATTATGGAGGTGCAGAATAAATTTAACATATTGAAGACAAAGAATATGACAAATAAGATGAATACGCACTCGCAAACAACATTAGAGACACAATACTATCATATGCACAGTCTCACGTACTCGGAAGAGTAACAAGAAGAAGAGATTTGAATCACAGTAGAAATATTGCATCACAACACACAATCAGCAACAGAAAAACAAAATCAATAAGGATGAAAAGCAAAGAGAAAAAAATAAAAGAAACTGATGAAATCATAGGAAAAAATTTGATAGGACAAGAAAAAGAATTGCATCGACAGCAAGTGCAACGAAATTGAACAACTGAGTGAACAGGGGAAAAAAATAGAATAGTGTTTAAAGAAGCAAAAACACTGACAGCCCACTCGAACAATTGATGACAAATCAGGAAGCACAATAACAGAAATTAAAGACATTCTAACCAGGTGGATGGCATACTGTAAGAAAATGTGCGAAGATCCAAACATATTCACAGACTCAAACACAACTAGAAACACAGAACTGGAACCAAAAGCCATCATAGAAGTACGTTGGACAATTTAAATCTTTAAAAAACTGGCAAGTCACCAGGGTGCAACGATTGGTTGCTCATAAACTCCATCAAAGAAATTAATGAAAAAAAGAACATATTTCTGAATGGATACAAGACCACGATTATGACAACCGACAAAAATACTAGTAAGTTCTCAATCGGTATCAACAACAGCCAATTATAAAGGGTCACCAGTTTTGAATACCTTTGTTCTCTTACTAACAGTAATGGGAATTGCTATAAAGAAGTCAGAAGGAGGTTTGCTATCGCACCAAAGAAGCTGATACAAATGAAAATCTTATGGCTGAGCTGCAGCTAAACAACAAAACTAACATTTCTAAGAGCTTGCATATTCCCAATGGTAATATGTCTGTGAATCCTGGACAATCACACACAAAGTGAAAAATAAAATTGTTGAAATAATTTCACCTTTTCTTGTCTAGAAATTTGAAAAAAAATGTCACAGTAAAATCCTTAAAATATCTTGGACCAACAATATCACCATTGTAGCCATCCTGAGAGAAATGAATCTAAAAGAAAACTGGCCAAGCCGCATGGTTTTTCCAGAAAACTACAATATTTTGGCTAGGTCAAACGCAATGACGGCCTATAGAAAACCAAAATTGGAGGCATAATGCCAGAGAGATGAACAAGAGGAAGAACTAAGAAGATGGTGGACGCAAGACATCAAAGATCACCTGAATATGACATAAACAGAAGCAGGAAGACTGGCTCAGGATATACAGTAGTTTCCAAAGGTTGTGATGACTGATGACTGCTACATCATGTTTGGATATGCTACCTGATGATGAAGATATTTATATATATATATATATATATATATATATATATATATATATATATATATATATATATATATATATATATATATATATATATATATATATATATATATATATATATATATATATATATATATATATATATATATATATATATATATACATATGCATAGACAAATGTGAATATGTCAGCATTATTGCGTATGGCCTTACCATATACTGTATAGTTATAAACATATACTCGGCCAAACTTAACAACACAATGTTTAACATAGGTGGCTTATTGGCTTGGCTCCATGATGGCGCTAGACACATTTCTACAGTACGGTAGTTTTTAAGGTAAGCACCATCAGTCTGACGATTCCTTGTCGAGTGAGATTTACGTACGCTCTATCCAAGACCACCCTTGCAAGACCATCTGTGGGCAGGCCAAACAAGCCCATAAGAAATATGTATGGAAATTCTATTTAGAAATCTCGTTTAAAGACAAACACAGCTCATATAAGGAAATTACTAGGAGGCACCGGAAGGTGTAGCCCCTGCTATAGGACTATCTTCTTGATAAAATCCCCTGCTTATAGCCCCTATTACAGGGCTATCCCCTGATCTGATCTGATTACCCCCTGCTAACATCCCCTGTTATGATATGTTAGTCTCTGCTAAGAACCCCAGTTATCCCTTGCTAAAATCCGCTGCTATCCCCTGCACAAATCCCCTGCGGTCTTCTGTTAAAATCCCCTATTGCAATCCCTTGTTATGATCTGTCACCCCTGATAAAATCCCCTGCTATGACTTGTCACCTCCTGCTATAATCTGTTATCCAAGATAAAATCCACTTACAGGGCTATCCTCTACTATCCCCTGTTATTATCTATCACCTCCTGCTTAAAAATGTCTACTATGGCCAATCATTTATTCGAGACATTTTTAAGTTTTCAGGTACACTATTTGTCTCTTTTCTAACTGGTCATGTCATACCAAGATGATCTTCACGACCAGCATGTGTCATATTTGTATGTTTCCGTGACTCAAACTGCACTCTTTGTTAATTTTCCAGACTATGAACCACACTTCTTTAGAAAATATATCTTTCAAATTCATTTTTTGTCGGTTTTCTAGGTTGTCATGTTATAACAACTCATCTTTTTTCCTACCAACAACTTTTTTCCTACAAAAATGTCAAATTTCACCGTCTGTTTCTTGTCTAGAAGATGACCCATACATTTCAACACATTTCTAAGTTTTCAAGCACACAGTTTTTCTCTTTTCTTACTTTTCAATTCAAACCATTTCACTCTTCTCTACTAACATGTTTCATATTGGTATGTTTTCAGTCGTCAAACATTATTATTTGCAACATTTCTAGACTATGAACCACACTTTATCATCACATTTCTAAAGTTGAATGTCCTATCACAGCACATTTCAACACGCTCATGTCTCTTTTTGACGCGTTTCTATTTGTGGAACATCATTGTTTATCGCTTCTCACAAATTTCGATCACGCTTTTATCACTTTTCTATATGATCGAAGTCGCTGTTCATTTTCTTTTATATACTTAAATGTCCACATTTCGCTACTTTTCTTTACCTACATGTCTCATATTTACAGGTTTCCATGTGTCAAACCATGTCATTACAGGGCCACTGACGGCGTAAATGTCGGTTTGAATGGAGTCTGGACCTGGGATTTTCCTGCGGACAAATTTGAGATTGCTTTCTCCGCCGCCTAAATGCAAGGGGGTTCCGATAACGAATGATTGGCGTTTGTGTGCAACGTTCAAACGCTTCGTCGTTGATGTTAGAGGGGCAGTTTGGTACATTTTCAAAATATTTAGCCCAGCGTTTGAAATCCCCCCCCTGTCAGTGGTGGTATAAACCTTTATGTTTACTATGTTTAACAGGTTCAATATTCATTTTCTTTGCGTTCTGATAATGTCGCGTATATTTTTTGTCTATGGATGAATCGCATAATATTGTTTATATTTGCGTTTTTGTTGTATTGTTAAATTCTATTTGATCGAAGGTTAAATCCTCAAAGCAATTGTAGAAATACTGGCAAAGTTTATATATAAAATGTCAATTTTACAATCTATGACGTTAGTCTCCTTTACCTAAATTGATAGCATATTATTTTTGGTATAGATCCCAGAGACTGGGCTTTATTTTCTTTAATTTGTAGAAACATGAAAATCGTTTGCGCTTTTGAATAATAATTTTACGGCTACTCTTTTTTCTTTGTTTTTTTATTTTAAACATATTCCTTTCAAATCACCTAATGAAACGGCGTGACTGAATGTTTTTTTTCAATTACAATTTATGCGATTTATCAAATGTCAGAATATAATATAGAATTATTTAACAAATTAAATTTACACAGGTTATATCTGGGCGCTTTTCAGTAACGGGATATGTGTACTTTTTAGGTCCTATTAATTATAAAATATTTGATATTTTGGTTCAAATATTTGTTTGATTTAAAAGAAAAGCAAGTTTGTTCTCAATATTCTTCCCAAATTTTTATGACACATTTTACAACGACCATTTATGTTTATACAGCAAGACAGGAGTGTTACAATTTATGCACACACAAAAACGCTCCTTTATGTAAACAGACTCTTCTAGACTTTGTGTTTTAGTTTTAAAAACACATCCCACTAATATTATTACTATTATTTAATGGGAAAATAATTTTGAAATTTATTAAATAATAATATATCCAAGACTCTTTATTCTATATGCAACACAAAGTTTTGTGTATGTGGAAATAGGTCAGCGTATTTAAGTCTAATTATCAAATGCTGAGGCCTGCAATCATGGAAAAACTACAACTCCTTTATGTATTGTATGTAATAGCAACAATTATATCTAATCATGGTGTGTATTCTACTTTCAAGATTAGTTTACTTGCACACGGTGACCTGGGTTGAGGACATATCTATTAAACATATCGCCAACGGTCACTACGAATAGAGTGCTAGTAAACATTCAGTAGTCATTAGCAGATTAGGGAAATTGTTGTTTCTTATGAGTAAGAATTATAGTATTTTGTCATTTAACTTCGTCAAAGAGCAACGTAATAATAAACTTTAGTCAAAAAACAAAACAAATGACAATTATGCCTATTTGGAAATGCATTTAATATTCTTAGGCCTAATGATAATGAGGGAAGAATCATGCAGAAATTAGAAGCCACTTTCTCATTTACTGTATTGAATGGGTGTACAACATGCAACCCGAAGACTGTAAAAAGAATTCTCTTTATTCCGCTGATGAATATCTAACGCGTAGCCAGATGGCCCATAAGTATATCAAAAAGAATTGCGAAGCAGTTACTCATTGAAAACATTTAGGCTTACTTATGCAAATCATCTTGCTATTGAAGATAAACAACAGTGAATATGGAGGGTTATGCGCTGGATTTTGTTGTCTCATCCCATAGGCAATCCACGGGGTTCGCACGCCTGGAGACCAATGTCAGGCCTACAGTCACAGAATTAAGTTGTGATTCGTGGCGCAGTGGAATTTCGACTCTGGGCTACATGATGATACTACGCAATAGATTTGTTAACATACATGCCTACATAAGAAAGAATTCGTTATTATGCCTGTATGTATTGTATTTTTTAACATGCATGTCTCAATTTCTATGGGAAAATTCAAGAACTACAAAGATTTTGCCACAACACACGTTTTAAATTGTCAGAAATCAAGACACAATTAAGAGAGCAATGAAAAATTCTGACCCAGTAAGTCTTATAAAAACAACACAGGAAACATACCCAGTAGAATGGATTCATTGCTAATCTGGTAGACCTGCTTTCACATCCTCTATCCTCCCATGTGTTTCTCTAGGCCCGAAAATGGAGAAAATAATAAGGATATTGGTTATCTTCCATGCAAGCCATAAGCGGCGATTAAGATGAATATGGACTGCTCAATTCAACAGGATGAGTCTAGGTTGCCTGGTAATGAATCACTATTATTGGCATATGTTCGTTTTGCCATGGACCAAGAATTTCGTGAGGAACTGCTCCTTGCGAGAACTTTGACAGCAGATACTAAAAGCGAATCAATATTCAATGTTTTGACGTATTATTTAATTGATAAAGCTATCACTTTATTAAAAATAATATCGGCAACAGCAGATAAAACACCTGCCGTGTTTGGACGCTATCACGGTTTATTAATGCCATTTAAAACAAAATGTACCTGGGATGTTTGCATTCACTGCAGCATTCGTTGATAGCATGTAATCTAACAATGCAACAACGCATTGAATTCTAGGTCGTTTGCGCAGATGTGTGAAGAAAATGACGATAACTTTCATCAATTGCTCCTTCACAATAAAATGCGCTGGCTCTCGGAAGGCTTATGTTTAACAAGATTATTTTCACGTTTTGAAACCATTTTAGAGCTTTTGAATGTTAAAGATCCCATTATGATAGATTATTTAATCAAATGAAAACCAGATATTGCTTATTTAACAGATCTTTTCACTAAATTTAATAAGGTTGACTTTCAGTTACCAAGTGACAGTCTGAATTTAATAAAAACAAAGTCCAAAATTGTAACTTTTCTTGCTAGAATGAATCTCATGAAGCAAAACATTGGACGGCGCGTATTTTTCGTTCCCCAACTTATCACTGACCAACGCCCAGGATGAAGACGTGGTGGTCTACGTTCAAAATTTAAATGCCCTTTACACAAACCAGGTTTGAGGATATTTTGGCTATGGAAATACCTCAGTGGATTATCAATCCATACGGTGACATTGAAGAATCGGATGTCATATTACAAGAGGAGGTTATTGGGAAAAGAACGTAGAAGTTGAACGATCAAAATATATAAGACCACGAAGAAATCTACAAACTCACATCAACTCACTATCAAGAATATGCAATAAATACAACATGTGAATTAACACACAAAATATAGAAACTACAAATAACGAGATCAACAATTTATTTAAACATCAAAATAGAGAAATCAAATAAAACAAGTCAAAGAGTTCACGTACCTAGGAAGTATCTTCACAGAAGAGAGACGATTTGATAGGAAGACAGAAACAAGATGTAAAAGGCAAGACTGTGTCACACCAGCTGTCACCTTTGCTATTACCCTAAAAAATCAACATGGAAGTAAAGTGACAATGATTGAAAGTATCTTCATACCAACACTAATCTACCAATTCCATACTTGGCAACTGACATCTACACGAAGTGAAAGATTGAAAATTGTGAACTGAAATGTCTAAGGAAGGCTATTGGAGTCATCACTAGCCAAAATGCGTAATGAGAACATCAGAAATATAATAGGTACAGCATCATTCATCGAATATATAGAGAAACAATAGATACAATGATTTGGACATCTTATGAGGATGAACTATCAACTTCCCATAAGGGCTTATAACAAGATAGAATCACAATACAGAGCCAGGGACAATATAGAGAGACAACATCAACCCCATTCTGAATAAACATTACTATACTTCAACCACAGCAATACACTTGCCATTTGAACGCAGACTACGTCTCCTTCACAAACCTCTACGATCAACGGCAAGTGTGGAAGCTACAACAACATCACCTGGGAATAGACAATAGGCAATCGTAGAACTTAAGGTGCAGTTCAGAAATGGGTATCAGCAGTTCTGCTTCAGAAAGAAGATAACTGTTGCTTATCCCTCATAATGAACTACCGCACGAATGTTTTTGAATATCATTGGATTATTCAATGATTTGCACTATAGATTTAAGATTATACCTCACTAATGTAAAGAATAAATTGAACAATTGCTGTCAGAGCATCACGTTCATCACTCTCACTAGCAGCATTATTTGTCAATTAATTTTATGTAAGAATTTTGCTAGGTTCTAATTTGTTTCGCTCCAAATCCACATATTTACTTGCATTGTGTGTCTTAATAAATTTTGAATACAAATTGCACATGCTCTTATTTTTTTAAATAATTGTCGACTCCATAAAAATACATGTCAACGTGAGCAACATTAGATGTCAAAAACACATTTTAAGTGAATATGTTTAAGTAAATACAATATTAGGCAGGCACGGGGATACGGAAAACAAAACAAATGGTTATTTATTATGCGAGAAAAAAAGAATTTGTAAACCACTCCTCTACAGCAACAAAATGAACAGGACGAAATTACTAATAATCAATAAGGTCGTTACATAAGTAGTGATGAAAGTTTTGGGCAAATGTTTGGCAAATTTACCATTGCACAATTGAAAAGTTATATGACAACAACTCCTTATATATTTATATATGTACAATAAATGTACAAGAGACTGAAGCAAATTACCGGTACTGCAATATAAAAAACTGGTTATTCTTCAATAAGACAGCATATTCCATCAGACTGGTGGCATTTTTTTTCTTTTTGGACTCACCTGTTGGTACTGGAAAATATCAGTCCCCAATTTATTAGCAAATGTTCACATGAAACAAGACATTTCTATTGCGACAGTCATTTTTTTCTATGAGCAATGTGTTTCGTCCAATAATAGTCTTGTATAATGCAACTAAATTTGCATTATACAAGACTATTATTATTCCATCACTATGCTACCAGTGGTTAATCTGGAAAATGACAGCACAAGACAAAAGAAAAATAGTGACAGAAATGGCATGTCGGAGTGTCATTAAGAGATAGAATTAGAAACGATAACATCAGACAGATAACCAAAACAATACCAGTATTGGAACGCATCAAAATACACAAGATTAAGTGGTTTTCACGCGCTTCCAGACTACCGACAGATAGCATGCCACAAATGGCCATGACACATAGACATAACAGCTATAAGTCAGAAGCAGACCATGTAAAAGATATATCACAGAAATCAAAGAAGCCACAGGAACAAGCTTACAAACAGCGCACAAGAAGACCATCTCCAGAGAACTCTTCCACCCCTGACGCCACAAGGCAAACAAGGGACACAGCGTATAGATAGATAGATAGACAGTACCGTCTGGCATAGCGGCAACATCGTTACATCGTGGTCGCAAAGCTTACTCTACATTCAAACTACCACTGGATTTAGCTACTAATGTTATGCTTTGTGTTAAATTAACAACGATTCCTGAATGGGATGGGTCTTTAGCAGATATGTTCTTATAGTCTGATATGAATGTATAGTGGTCAATAAAAGAGCATTAGAAGCACTTAGCACGACTCTACAAGATTTAAGACATGGATAAGCCATTATGGGAGATATAATATTGCCCTATCTGGACATTTTTGCCATACTCTCCAGTAATACCTTTTAACGGGACTAAAGCTGGTGAGATTCAAACATGTTTTTAATCATTATATGTATGCTACCATGTTGTGACCTTCAAAGTAACATCTAATATTAGAGCTAAATTGTATGATGATCAAAATGTATAAGTACTGTACTACAACTTGGCGAATGAAAAATATCAGTGGAGTCTGAAAAGAAAGTGATGATGTCAACATTTAGCACTGTTGTTCAAAACGTTTATGAGTTAACAGAACGAGTATTTCATAATTTCATTTGCAATAAAGTCTTAGTTGGGCGAGATATCAATATTGGCACACACAAAATTTCACAGTTAACCCAACAGCTACTCGATAATATTCTTGGAGATCCATATATTTACAAATCAATTGATGTAGTTATAAATCAAAATGGAGTTGTCAGCTAACCAGCAGAATTTCTACATTCGTAAGATTTTCCAAGACTTCCATCACATGAGTTACATGTGAAACTCAAAAACATACATTACTGAGAAATTTAGACCATTATACAGCTCTGCAATAGTTCCAGTATTGACAGTAAAGGCGTTTCACTCCCATGCTATTGGTGCACAAGTGCAAAACAGATGTGGCAACGGTCAAGATATTTTAATTCCATTAATAACTTCAGAATTGCCTTTCAAATTTAAGCGTTTACAATTTCGTTAGACTCATTTTAATGCCATATCTGCTACAAATCACAGGGACAAATCATGCAAGTTGTTGGTCTGCAGTCAGATAAGTACTGTTTTCATCATGGCCAATGGTATGTTGCTTGTTCATGCGTTGGAACTACCAACAACCAATATGTGTATGCTACTTCTAGGAAAACGACCAATGTCATGTATAGGAAAGTTTTATAAATTTGTATATTGCAAATTTACATGATGAACAGAAAAATCGAGGACTGCTACAGAATGAAAATATTTCTTCACATACTATACAAGATCATAAAATTGCTTAATAAACAATAATAAAAATAATTTCCTCATCAGACGAAGCCTTTTTGTTATTTAATGCGCATGTTGGCGCTAGTAGAATTTCATGCGCACACATTCAAGATTGGTTCATTCCCACACTTAAGTTAAAGGTCAAGTACACCTTAGTATTGGTCCACTGCCACTATTGTTTCAAAATACCTTCGGATATATTTTAATGCAGATATGAAATAGCAGGCAGAAAACAAATGTTACATACATCCAGCTACATAATTGTATGGAGTTGCAAGTCTTCAGGAAACTAACATCTAATATGAGAGCTAAATTTGATTATGATCACAGTGCAGAATTATGTTACTACAACTTGGAGAAGGGAAAAAGTGATTCAAGATTTCAAGATTCTGAAAAAAGCTTATAATCTCAACATTTAGCATTGTTATTCAAACGCTTCATGAATTAATAGAACGAGCATTTCTTAATTTCATTTGCATGTTCACAGACTGAAAATACACTGAAATTACATGTACACAGACTTGGTTGTGCGAAAGGGCAGTATTGGCGTCAAAAAATGTTACGTTTAACTATTAACTAAACGCTTCTAGATTACATTTCTGGAGATTCTTATATTTATAAATCAATAGACACAGTTATACATAAAAATGAAGTGATCAACAATTTCTCATCATTCATAAGAGTTGTTTAGAACAATGTGAACTATGACCACTGGATTTCTTCTTCTTCTTCATAATTCATTCTGAAACTCCCGCTGGATCTCCCCTGTACCATAGTCCTACTAAATTTCCGGAAGGATATAGTCCAGAGAATGGAAATGTGTTGTGTCGCCGTTTTATTTGCGCCAATGGCCCGACACATCCGTCTTTGGTGGTATCACTGGATTTAAGCAGAAACGTTTTTCTTTTTAATAAAGTATTGTTATTTTCCATGCATATCAGTATTATTTATAAATAAGCATGTGGGTATATGATTTTTCAGGAGTCCCAGAATGTTTTAAGTATTTCTTTCCGACTATTTCTATGAGTATAATTTGGAAAAAACTATCTACGCAGTCAGTTCTTCTGTAGTAAAAAAATTATTTTTATTCTTAACAATCATGGTTGAAAGTATGTATAACAGTATTCTTTATTTTCTTATTCTCACATTATATATGTTATATATATATATATATATATATATATATATATAAAACCTGCTATCTTGAATCGATATATTGATCTTTGACAATGTGATCATGAAACATGTGCGCTTACACTCTGAATAAACAAAGGACGCAGTTGTCACGTCAAGTTATACAGCATGACGTGGCGCATTCCTTACAAAAAGACTATAAGTAACCAGTGTGAGAACGAAAGTAGATGAAGGAAAATTAAATATTTCTGCAGTTGATATAATGATATGTTATTAGTCTTCACGAGAGCGTAATTCTTACCTATAACTTTTAACTCTACGTTCCAGACAATCTTCTCAGACGATGTCACTTGACACTCATATATTCCAGCGTCGTTATAATGAACGTTGCGAAGCAGAAGGTCCCATGAAGTAACGCCGTCTTCTTTGATTTTGTACTCCACCAGAATCCGGGGGTCTTTACTCCAGACCATTTTCCCTATGGTCAGAAACTCATCCTCTTTGATTCTTCGCCACACGACCTGGAAAGAAAATGTACAGTACACAAGACAAGATAAATGTATGCAAAATGTGTAGCATTACATATCTGCTCCAAGGTGGGATGTTATAGAGCGTTTTTGGACAGCAAAGGTACACGTTCAATTTCCACTGCAGGCAACTATGCATCTGGTCCAGAAGCATTAAAGAAGCATGTTCAGGAAGCATTGACAAAATACTGAACAATACCAAAATAACTGCATACAATAAATACTAGGTTGTTCGTTAGCAATGTTCTTTGTTTTATTTTTATTTTTGGTATTTTACAAATAATACGAATAGTAATGTTCACATTTATTTGCACAATTTCCATTTAAAGTCTCAAGAGTCTTGGCTGTACGCATCAGCAACAGGCAATATCTGCCTAACTAAGAGTAATAAATTAATATGACAGACATCACATGATGATGCTAAACTTATATTGATACTACATGGAGTCATACACGGTATTAATGATGTCCCTGATTTACTGACAGTGAGTGAGATTGGTTGTTTTTTTAGCCTTGGTGTAGATAACACTTAGGTGGCGGTCCTGAATTTGTTTACTTTTAATAAAATGCACATTTGGGTCGGTAAATGGTTCCGATTTATAAACTTACTTGTTTTATGTATTTTAAATTCCGAAAAATAAATTGCTACGATAAAACAAAGTGGTGCATGGTTAATAATTGCTGGTATATATAGTTACCAAAATGAAAAAGAAAATCCAACAATCAGGTAGTGAGTGGGCCTTATGACACAAATGTGAAAGTCAATACTGTATTATTCCCGGTAGGTAGTTAATGTTGGTTTCAAGTGACATGTTTGATAAAGGTTGCATGCCATTGTTGTTGCCACATCATGTTCAGAGTAAGTTTTTAATTTGAACTCCGACATAAAATACCCAATTCTCACCGAGGATCAAACTCTGAACCTCACAGGTGTGAGACAAATGCTCTAACCTAGTGTTTCCCAACCTTTTTTGTACCATGCACCACCTAAGTCTTTCTAAAAAATTGCTGCCTCCCTATGTAACATATATATATTTTATTTCTATTCAAAAATTGAGTGAACCCTCAATAACACTAAATGAAGCCTAATTACAACTTGTTTGAATTGCCCACCCCCCCCCCAAACAATCAATTATCCCTCAGTGGGGCGTGGGCCCCACGTTGAGAAACACTGTTCTAACCTCTCGGCCATGCGAAAGAAACATTGTAAACACATATTTACAGCACTATACACATATATAAATAAATATATAAATGTAATAAAATCATTCTATACCAACTCAAAATTCTCTGTTAGAACAGAAAAAGGCAATTCAGAATGGTTCCCTGTGATTACTGGTGTTAAACAAGGCTGCCCTATGTCACCATTACTATTCAATTTGGCAATTGACTGGGTTATGAGAAAAAGCACATCCAACACACATTTAGGAATCAAATGGATAAATAAAACAACATTAGAAGACCTGGATGATCTTGCACTATTGAGTGAAAACCATCAAGATGCACAAACAAAAACTGATAGATTAAAACTCATTGCAGGACAAATAGTCTCCAAATCAATTCAGCAAAAACAAAAATTATGGACTTCACCAACTCACCTAAAGAAATTACTTTAAATGGACAACAACTTGAAAAAGTACAGAAATTCTCCTATCTAGGAAGCAAATTAACACTCGACGGTGATGGCATGCCAGAAATTACAACTCGCATTGCCCTAGCATCAAGTGCATTTAACAGACTGTCTAATATCTGGAAGTCAAAGTCAATCAGCACACGCATGAAAATGCGCTTATTCAACTCCTGAATTATTCCGGTGCTATCATATGGATGTGAAAGCTGGAAAAGCTCTTTATCTTCAGAAAAGAAATTACTCAGTTTCGAGAACAAATGTCTTCGTAGGATAACTAACACCCATTGGAGTGAATTCAAATCGAATGATAAAATCAGAGAAGAGACACATCAAAATTTCATCACAGATGTTATCAGAAAACGCCGTTGGTCCTACATCGGGCATGTCCTACGCGCAGACACCAACAGAATACACCGCCAATCTCTTTAACCTACAGGCAAAAGAGCAAGGGGTAGACCAAAAGAAACACTCAGAAGCACAATACTTAGAGAAAGTAAAACAACCAATATTCATACTATTCAAGAACTGCACAGAATAGCTTTGAATAGACAGAATAGGAGAGATCTGACCTCTGCCCTATGCGCTAACTTCAGCGCAAATGGAAAATGAATGAATACACATATATAACTATATATAATTACTTATATTAACATATACGTTGTTGATTCGTCCATCACTAGTGATGGCGATCATTTGTTTCATCCACTTTTGAAATTTAGCTATATCCTTGACTATGAGCTCGTAGATAAGGTAGTAAGTCATATTCTGGTAGTACATGTCCTTGGACAATTGGAACATGGGATGACCACTCTAAATGGTTTTTGGTCTTTCAGTTTTTCAGCTGATGCATTTCGCCTTTCTCACAAGATGCCGTGCCTTTCTCTTTTTACTTTATTTAGCCATATGTTGTTCAAGTTCTTCCCATGTATCTAGGTATATTTCAAAGAATTTCACAGAGATTTTTATGGAGTCCTTGTAGTGATTCTTCTGGCCATCTTCAAAGCGTATGCCTTTCTGAAACACACCAAAGATAAGTATCTTGCAGACGATGATCTGGCATAAGTACCACACAAAATGTCAAATGAATCTGTGCCTGCATCAGAATAGTGTTAATACTAGGGATATCAGTATTGTCAAGGACAGTGGTATCTGGAATTTTATAATCTGATGTTCATACTTTTCTCTGAGACAGGTTGTGTGACATTGAGCTTCCTCACATGTCGTCTATACACCATCTAGTTCATGTTTGACCAGCGTATAACAGCACTGTTCTGTAAACTTTATGTATATATATATATATATATATATATATATATATATATATATATATATATATATATATATATATATATATATATATATATTGGGCGCTGAAAGGATATATATATATATAAATATCGAAATATCCAGTTTGAACCATGTGA
>CM067298.1:69891496-69936642 GCA_034231615.1 Meghimatium bilineatum | reverse complement strand
TATATATATATATATATATATATATATATATATATATATATATATATATATATATATATATATATACCAGAGTATCCTGGTGGTTCTGCTTTTAGAAAGGCATAGAGAGTTTGAGAGTGGGAGAGTAACATTACACGATGGACAGGTTACAGTCTAGCAGAGTGCACCACCAAGACAAGAGACAAGAGATGTTGGAGATACGTTGCAGCCAACCTTCGTTGCGGAGACGGCACTTGATGATGATGAGAGAGTTTGTGAGGAGATAGATATGGTGCGCAGAAGAAGATGACGTCAGAAACGACGTCAGAAGGAGACGGCAAGAAAGGAGAGCAAGATGGCAGCCGAGAAACAAGAAAGGCCGTTATTTTGACGCACGATGACAATGGCAAAGCTGGGTCACCCTTTGATCTTCTTCGTTATGTGAAGAAACCACAGGTCATCCTACGATTACTTAGTTTCGTTTTGCAATTGATGTGTTTGATTGCATCTCATCAGTCATGGCATGATCATAAGTGCAACATGAACAATGATATCAATGCATGTGGCTATGGCACAGGCATTGGAGTTATAGCATTTCTCATCTGTCTGGAGTTTCTAATTATTTATGCAATATTGTTTGAGAAATTGAGCGGCTGCAATATTTTATGATTAAATATGGTGTGAATTGTTACACGGCGATACGGTATCATTTACAAGAAGATTATTATTGTATTGTTACACGGTACAAAATTTTCAAAAATGGGTGTACAGCCTTTTAAATACCACAGTTAGATAGCCCTTGAAAATTGCAATCCAACGATACCTCAACAAAGTCTCTACGTCAATTCTGAAAAAAGTTACGAATTTTTTTCGTATTAATTTTTGCCTCAAGATAATTACATGGAACATATAAGGAAATATAAAATGACAGTTGTCAAAAAGTTGCGGCCCTGCCTTAGAACCGAGCCACTAATTTATGAATATCGTAGTTATTTGCATAAAAAAATATGACAAATTATACATTTTCTTGTTCGGGAAGACAAGACGCACCTCTTGATTACGTTATGCTAATTTTCCGACGCATGCAGAGTTAATAAATAATTAACAATTGCGTCTAATTAGCATAATTGCAATTGAATGTATCATATACATTTTCCACATTTTTTAATTATTTAGGATAAAATATATAGCAAACTGTATGTTTTTGTGTTTGTGAAGACAAGACGCACCTGTTGATTACATTCTGCTAAGTTTCTGATGCAGCCAGAGTTAATAAATAATTAATAATGGCGTCTAATTTGCATAATCACATTGTCATATTTAATATATATTTATTAAATTTTTTAATTATTTAGGATAAAATATATTGCAAACTGTACATTTTTGTGTTTGTGAAGACAAGACGCACCTGTTGATTACATTATGCTAATTTTCTGACGCAGCCAGAATTAATTAATAATTAAAATTGACGTCTAATTAGCATAATTGAAATTGAATGTATCATAAACATTTTTTAATTATTTAGGATAAAAAAATATAACAAATTATACATTTTCTTGTTCGGTAAGACAAGACGCACCTGTTTAGTACATTGTGTTAATTTTCCGATGCAACCAGAGCCAATTAATAATTAATAATAGTGTCTAATTAGCATAATTAAAATCTCTTCTATGCTTCCCTTTATGGCAACATGCATGTGGCTGGCAATCTGTAACCTCAGCCCTCTTTGTATCTGAAATATAATATTTGATTATTATTATTATTGGCATTTGGTACACATGTACATAAACAATTCTATGTCAAAGGTATGAATAAATTACCAGGTAGGTATGTGCACCAAATTTTCAAAATTTCCTTTTCGTTTTTCCTATTATAGTGATACCTAATTAGCCCTATATAATTAAATACTTTATTACATTATTCAGTAGATAGGCTTATGTAGAACATTGAGCAAAATTGATAATGAACAACAAGAGACAAAGATATCAAAAAGAGTGAGAAAGTTTGGAAGATGCTGCAGTTTACGTTGTCTGCATTGATGATTTGATTTATTAGGCCTACTGAAAGGAGAAAGCATGTCTCAATAAAAAGTGAATTTTACGAAATATTCATGAGAGAATTATAAGAAATTGGACTTCATAAACAATATAAATAATATATATTTAATTTGAAATGTGTTTCTTGTAAAATTATCAACATGAAACAGCCCGATGTGACTAAGAAAACACTTCAGTCGTCATGGCGACGGACGCATGATAGTACATAAGTACGCGCACTCGGCATGGTCTTGTACCAATAATTTCAATTATTTTACATATAAATCTTAGATTTTTTACTAGTAGCATTTAAAAATGAATTAAAGAAATTAAAAGAGGCAGGAATTGTAGTTGTTAAACGTCAATTTCTTTAAATAAGAGACATTTCAGAATTATCGACGCGGCAGTAAAGATTAGCGGTATTCAAGATGGCGGCTGAGGAATGCGTGACCGATCTGCAGTGCGTTTGTTTAAAATTCGATATTAATTACAGGCAACTTCCAAAATTAATGAAATTTTGTATATGAAGAGAAAAATGGTTGTTTCATTTGTTAGACATGGTTACAACATTGTATTTTATTCAAATTAATGCATATACGTGTGCAAAGAGAAAAATCACTTACCTAGGCTTATTTAATTGCTTGGTGAAAAATGTACACAGCGTATTTCCAACTTCTAGTTACGTAATTCGATGCACAAATGAATGAGAAAAATTAAACAGTTGTCTTTTATAAACAATAAAGTTGCGTCGCGTTGTCTAAAGACAATTGCTGTGGTCAGTGTTTCACGTGATGCAAAAAATGGATTCTTGGACGCTACCAAAACAAGGGAAGTAATTTAAGCCACATTGACTTTCACGTCCCCTTACGATTTCCTAATGCCTACGTTACGGTATCATTTACAAGATTGGTATCATTCACAAGCAGGTTTATTATTACTATTACACTGGAGCATGTGAACAGTATCGAATTAGAACCAGCGGTTATCAGCGGTTCATAGCGGAGTATCAACTGAAGTTTAGACTGCTTCAGAAATTCATGATCATCGGCATATTGTTATAAGAAGTAGCAATCGTTCCATATGGTAATTTGCATTCAAATCTTATTGCGGAGTATCAACATTCAGCGAGTGTGACATTATAAGGAACTTCATGATATACAACATATTGTTATAAGAAGTAACAATCGTTACATATGGTAATTTGCATTCAAATACGTGTTGCAGAGTATCAACATTGATGGAGTGTGACAGTATACGTAACTTCATGATATACAACATATTGTTATAAGAAGGAACAATCGTACCAGACAACAGAAGTTTGGATTGTTTCAGGACATACATTATTTTTTTCGTGTGTTGGTATCCATATTGTAATTTGCATTCAATTCTTGTTGCGGAGTATCAACATTGAACGAGTGTGACATTATACTAAGTTCATGATCTACAACATATGGTTATAAGAGGATTTACGACATATCATGTGTTGAAATTAATTAGGAAAGAACAGACGAACAAAACAACTGAGGACTATATGTAAATATGATATTTTTGTGTGGTGTTTCTTGTATTGATTTCCACATTGAAATTATAAAATTGTCTTTTTTCAAATTTAGGAATTCATGTATATTTCAGGGTAAGATAATAATCACTACTATTATCATACAGAAGGATCAAAGGGTGTATGGTGAAAGTGTTCACACACTGACTCGTGTATAGTTGAGGAACAGTAACCTTGTTTTCTCCATAACTGGTTAGAAATTGTTACATTGGGCACATTTGCCTACTATGGAACAGATAGACAGAAAAGATATAAAAGTGTCAATAGGAAATGGTGAGATAATAATGTATAAGACAATAAAAACACCGTTCAGAAATATAAGTTTATCCTTGTTACTAGGAGTCACTTACCTGTTCCAGAGAGCAAATGAATTGTTTTGGGTCTCAGATCTTGAGAAAAAGTTGTTTAATTTAGAGAAAAACAATATAGAAGAGAAATCATGTATTAGTGGAATACAGACAAAACCGGAGGGTCATGTAAACACAACAGGATGGACACAAATACTTGCCTGATTGGTGGGACAAACATGAAGGCGGAATTTTCAAAAAGAGCAGCAGAAGCAGAGACAGAACAAGGTAAATAACAACATTAGTGCAGACAGAGGCGCAGTGGGTGGCGCTAGAGGATGAGGGTGTTGGATAGAAGAAATAGAACAAACGTATATCAAAGAAACAGTTAGAGGCCCAGGCACATGTAGTAGGAATGTTTACGAATACAAGAAGAAGTAGAAGAATTTTAGGAATATTATTTGTTTCAACTGTCGTCGGAAGGGACATTATGCGCGAAATTGCTAAGTTTCAAGACACGTTGAGAGAGAGGCAAACGTATCAGGCCAACGAAAAACGAATATTCATCGGTGGGTTAAACCCCGGTGTGAGTCGAGAGAGGTTGATAAAGTACTTTAACTTCTATGATCACGTGACGATAATATTCCTACCCCGAGACAAGAATGGCCGTAGAAGTTTCGCATTTGTTGAGTTTAGTAGCAAGACCGGACGAGATAGATGTTTGAAAAATACAGAGCTTATTCGTGATCAAAAAGGAGTTGCAATCAACAGGGTAAGAAAGAAGAAACAAGGGATATATGTTCCAGTGTTGGGTAACAACCCTAAACAGGAAGCAGGTGGCTGGAGTAACACCGGGCAAATGTCAAGATAAACAAAAATAGGTAGATGTGTTACCAAAATAAAACATAACACAACCTAACAACGAGATACAGGGACAGACGACGTTTCGACTATTAAGCCTTCATCAGGACAAACGAAAGACAACGGTACAACGAATCTTACATGGAAACAAACGTGGTTGATAGGGAGGAAAGAGGAGGAGAGATAGTGAATAGATAGTGGAGGAAGTAAATAGGGAGCGGCATATTTGGGCTAGTCCATCCTCTTATCATCTTCGGTTGATGCGACGGGTCTCACTTCCGAACACGGGGCCTAAAAGGTACTTTCGTTGCGGTTGTGACCTTGGTCCATCTTCCGCCATATTTATTTTATCGGGACCTCGCTACACCGACCTCCACTTACAACGACATTGTGGACTGATGACCCTGACTTCGTCACATACGACTCCCCACCACCTCACATGCTTTGGCTGTAGTACTGGGTCTGCCTCCATCTGACATGGCCTCCTTTTCCTTTTTCTCTCCTACTCTGGTGCCCTTCTCTTCTGCACCTTCTTTCTTTATCAGCCTGATACCTTCGCACGACGCGCTTCCCCGTGATAGTCCCCTACCCTACCTTGCTGTGTCTGGTAGGCTCCTTCCTACTTCCACATTCCGTCCTTGCGTGGCGTATTTCCGGATCGGGGCCCACGACTATCCACCCTTTTCTTCTTTTTTTTCCTTTTTTTTTCTTGTTCTTCTCCTCTGCATTCCTCTCATCCTTTTTTATCTGTCTCTATGGCTATTTGGTAGGAGTCACGGTTTTAACTTTTACCCGCCTCGGGTTTTTCTCTACGGCCCTGCCTATTATTTCAGTTGGTCTCTCGTCGTACTACTAGATCATTATCTATATCGCTCTTTCTTCCCTGCGGCTATTTCTGTATTCCTCTTGTTTCCTGTGGTGTGACAATCTGGCATGTTGGTATTTTATTGACGCTACTGCCTCACTAGCTTTCATTGTCCATTGACCCTGACCCACCAGTGTGACTGTTGGTCTCAAGCTAGCCAGTTCTCAACGTATCAGATACGTTGTTTTTTTTCTTCCTTTATTACATATTATCACCTATATTTTACTCTCACTTGCATACATCATTGTATTATCACTGTATTTTCTTCCCACTATTATCTACTCCTACTTATAGTTTCTCTCCACTGCCCATATCTGCTCGGTCGTTTCTTTCTTTTCTCCTTTTTTTCTTTTTTTTCTCTTTTTTCTTTTTCATCTTCATCTCTCTCTCTCTCTCTCATCTGATCTCTCGTACCATCCTCTTTTGCGTTTCCATCACGACTGTATGCTAATACTCATTGCCTGTTGCCATTTTTAAGGTAAGTATCTTAATTTATCCTCATTTATCTTATTTTACTTGCTATTACACCTTAACTATTTTCACTCCTCATCTCCTTCTGTGCACTTTCCCCTCCTCACTTCTTCCCATACCCTCTTCCTCCCTGCTAGGCTGCTCTATCTCTGCTTCCTCTGCTATCTATTCGTTATACTCATTGCGTGTTGCCACTTTTGAGGTAAGCATCTTAATTTAACCTTATCTATTTTACTTGCTACCACACCTTATCCATTTTCGCTCCTCACCTCCTTCCGTGCACTTTCTCTCCTCACTTCTTCTCCCCATACTCTCTTCCTCCCCAATATGCCGCTCCCTATTTACTTCCTCCACTATCTATTCACTATCTCTCCTCCTCTTTCCTCCCTATCAACCACGTTTGTTTCCATGTAAGATTCGTTGTACCGTTGTCTTTCGTTTGTCCTGATGAAGGCTTAATAGTCGAAATGTCGTCTGTCCCTGTATCTCGTTGTTAGGTTGTGTTATGTTTTATTTTGGTAACACATCTACCTATTTTTGTTTATCTTAAGACAGAAGAAACCACGCACTGCAGTGCGAGAGTTCCACAAAATAAAGAAATAGGAAATCACATATCCAAACGCTCAAGGAAGAACGACGCTGTTAGCGGACAGAGCCGAAAGAAATGAAAATAGGATGCACGCCCTCAAGGTGCACCACAGAATCAGTTTAGAACCCAAAGAGGCTAGTGTAGGAACCGACACAGAGAATCGAGACGTAGGAACTGAGACGATTCCAAGTGACAATAAAGATGCTGGCATGATGACCGAATCAGTTAGGCCTATGGAGACTACTGAGGTCGCGGTCATGACAGAAATCAGCACAAACGTGGAGGCGACAGAGCAACGGTCCTAAAACCGAAAGAGACTAAAAAACATTGAAGTGAAAGTCGAAAAACTTCAGGCAGAGTTGGCCCAGCGCAATGCCAACTCCACGAAGATAGAGGAGAAAGATAGAGAACTAGTCAACGTGAAACAACAAATGGTATCGTTACGGCAGGAGTTAACTCAGGGGTACAGAGGGGTACAGAGAGACATAGAAGTGGAGAAACGCGTCACAGTGGAACAGGAACTGTTGAAGTCAAGAGAAGAATTACGAGACACCAAAGTAGGGTACGACCAAATGATGAAGCATTACAGATACGGTCTAGAGCACGTAGACACAAAGCGTGCAGAGATATCACACTTAAGGGATTGTCTGGCAGACAAGAATAAGGAACATGAACGGTTGAGAAAAGATATGACGACATACCAACAACCTGACATTGATGAGATAATTCTGAAATGCTGTTGCCGCGAATTTCGTAAAAACTACATGGTACAAAAGAATCGCCTGGAGTAGAAGGGACATTTAAGGATCGAGGCACCAGTTGAGGAAAGGAAAGCTATCATGATAAGCAACGAGACGATAAAGAGATACGGGCTGATGACTCTGAGAGAGACCCATAGGTAGGACATAAGGTCTCCTACCAACTTTAGTAAGCCTGGGAAAATCTTGAGACTGACGGGAATTGAACCAGTCAGTTCAACGGCACCAAATCGCCTAGCAACTATTGAACACGCGTTTTTCCGTACTTGACTAACCGCATCTCCAAAAAAAGATGCGATTTCATCAAGCCTTTCCAACCGTGCATACAAAGTCACCAGAACGGACCGATCGAGACAAGGACTATTACAACAACAACAAACATCCCGTACATGTATTGAAATATCCTCAGTAACAACAAACATATAACATAATATCCGTATTAGTTATACAAGGGCCGATAGGTCTTCTTGTAAACATGAATAACATATATAGACACTACAATTTTGCTTCGAGTAATTGTTTATACAAGTAAATATAAGTAGGAACGGTTATTTACTTGTATAAGCCTGGGAAGGAGAGAAGTGATGGTACTCGTCCACAATATGTCAGCAGACCAACTCGTAGCCAGGAAAAGAGGTCTCAAAATAAGAGGGGTAGAAAGCCAGGGGGAGAGAGAAGTGATAACACTCGCCCCCAGGATCTCCCCAGTCGGAAATCAGGCGAGACAAACCTAGATGCGATCCTGGCAGATCCAGACGTAATATGGTACAGCACTGAAGAGTATGAGGAGACATGCAAGGCCAACAAACCAATGAGCAGAAGAAAAGGGTTCTCACGAGAGAAACCGAAAATGAATTCGAATGATAGAGAATATGACGAAGCCTGGAATAAATTTTGGGACTTTAGCAGGTGACATGAGAGGAAGTTACAGAGTACAGCACAGATAGGCGAATGGAAGTAGACGTACAAAATGGCGACACGGGAAACGGGGAGGTGGGACCAGGCGACGAATCCGCAGAGGACGACGCCATAGAAACAAAAGATGACGAAGTTATTGAGGCCTCAACGGACAGATATGTACACCCCACAGCCACCGTAGACGACACAGATGACGCGCCTTTCCGTAATACTCGAGCCGCGACCGCGAGCAGACGGCGCGAGTGCACAGCCGACGAAGAAACCCCGACACCAGCCTCAGTGGAGAGGACTACCGGAGGCTCGCGAAACGGTGGTGCCGACAGCATGAGTACTCCCACAGGTGGAGATACCGAAACAAAGACGATTGGGGCAATGAGCATAGCGTACGCTAAAGACGAAGCCTTGGCACTAGCACGAAGGGTTCTAGCGAGAGCCAGGAATTAACTAGCCTAGTTATACTATTCATATGATTTGTTTTTCTCTACGTATGGGGAGGATACATAGTCATTATGTTGTTTAGTGAAGATTTTTATATCAGTAAATAAAAATCTTTAAAAAAGTAGAGAGGGAAGAAATGTACCAGAGTGTCCTGGTACTTGGTTCTGCTTTTAGAAAGGCATAGAGAGTTTGTGAGAAGATAGATATGGTGAGCAGAAAAAGATGACGTCAGAAACGACGTCAGAAGGAGACGGCAAGAAAGGAGAGCAAGATGGCAGCCGAGAAACAAGAAAGGCCGTTATTTTGACGCACGATGACAATGGCTAAGCTGGGTCACCCTTTGATCCTCTTCGTTATGTGAAGAAACCACAGGTCATCCTACGATTACTTAGTTTCGTTTTGCAATTGATGTGTTTGATTGCATCTCATCAGTCATGGCATGATCATAAGTGCAACATGAACAATGATATCAATGCATGTGGCTATGGCACAGGCATTGGAGTTATAGCATTTCTCATCTGTCTGGAGTTTCTAATTATTTATGCAATATTGTTTGAGAAATTGAGCGGCTGCAATATTTTATGATTAAATATGGTGTGAATTGTTACACGGCGATACGGTATCATTTACAAGATTGGTATAATTATCATTATCAAGTTTTTTATTATTACCATTACACACACACACACACACACACACACACACACACACACATATATATATATATATATATATATATATATATATATATATATATATATATATATATATATATATATATATATATATATATATATATATATATATATATATATATATAGCTGCTAACAGCATATGGGCTCGTTCATCACTTTTACCACTTTCAGAGAAAAAGCACAGCATGAATCGAGGATCCAGTAGTGTGGCACAGCTGTAAATACTGTTAGATTAAATGTTCGCAAATCTGCTGCTAACAGCTTCAAGCAGAGCTGCTTTCATAGTTTTTATCCCAGCATCACTACCTTCTTTCTGGAGGAAAGCCATGAGTGTTTTCACTAATGGGATCACAACTGATATTGATGCCTGAGCTGCACTTATTTCACGTGTTAGTTCTTCAAATGGTGCCAAAGTAGCTACCACATTCTTCGTGACTGCCCACTGCTGTGACGTTAGTCCAATTACCGAATCAATTTCAACACAGCACATGCTGATGCTGCGCCGTTGTTCTAACAGACGTCGTAGATATAGAACGTTGAGTTCCATCTTGTTGTCATGTCCTGGATAAGCTGATGTTGTGGTAATTCTTTTTGAAGTTCATGCAAACGACTGGTTGCTGAAGAAGAGTGTTTGAAATGTCCTACCAATTTTCTTCCAGTACTGATGATGTCAGCAACATACTTTAGACTCAAAAGACCATCATGCACACACAGCTGCAGTGTGTGCCCAAAACTTCCAACACTTGAATAACTGCCATCACAAAAACATTTGGCAATGATGAATGCATTGTCCCTCACAACAACATGATACTTCTCACGTGCAATTGACCACTCATCAAGCATCATTTCAAAATGTGCAAGCACGTTTTTGGCCATATGATGTTCATCACATGCAGTACAATGGAAGACTACACTGCGGCGAACAAAGGCGTCTGTTAACCAATGGCCAGTGAGGCCCATAAATGACTGTGGTGTGTTGAGCTGTCCACGTATCTGTTATCATTGTAGATATCATTGCTGCAATTTTTACCTTCAGACGTTTACACATGTCAGGAATTACATGTTCAGCAACGTACTTTCTTGAAAGCAATTCATATATTTTTTCCATTGTATGCATCAACACTCTGAAACCTGGTAGGTCCACTACTTGAAAAGGCTCCATATCTATGGCTAGCATTAGGGTTACGGCAGCATGAATGCGTTTAGCACTGGGACTGTTGATGTCCCACATTTTGGCCCGGTCCCATGCCTGCACAATTGACAACTGGGTACTGCTGCTTGCTTTGTGCAAACATGGTCCCAGATTCATCATGGATGTGGTCGCCAATACACTGGCCTCCAATGATGCTTTCTTTTCCATCATTTCGTCATAGCTTTTCCTGTGCATCGATCACAAATGGGTCTGCATTGATGATGTTGAGAAGTCTTTGAAGTCTTTGAGAAGTCTGATCGTCCACGCGATAACTGTTTGTCACACAAATTACATATTACCTTCGCTGAATCATCGTCTTTAACCTTGAAGTAATCCCAAACGACGCTGAAGGACGCAGCATAAAGCATTGTTGATAGAACCACTGCGCGGTACACGTCCAACTTAGTTGTCAGACTGAGACCACGCCTGATCCAGACGTTGGCACGAAGGCTCCCGAATGCTGCACTGGCACAAGCAATACGCAGGGCAACATCCTCATCAATTATCGCAGTTTGTGATAGTGTGCTGCCGAGATATACAAACTTATTGGCAGTATTACGTTTTTGTCCCTTTACTGTGATCACTGGCTCTGTGTAGGGGACACCTGGCCGTGGTTGATACATTACTGAAGTCTTCGCGGTGCTGATCGTGAGACCGAACGCATCACAGGCCAAAGAAAAGAGGTCCATGCTGTCTTGCATATCTTTCAGACTGGTAGCATTTAATGCACAATCGTCGGCGAACAAGAGGTCGCAAATAATGTCCGTCTTAGTTTTGGTCTTGGCCTTCAATCTACTAAGATTGAATAGTCCTCCGTCAGCTCGATAGCGAAAACAAATTCCTGCACTGTTATTCCGGAAGGCATCATTTAACATGGCAGAGAACACCATTATGAAGAGCGTCGGAGCCAGGACGCAACCCTGTTTGACGCTGTTGATCACTGGAAAGGGGTTTGAGTGTGCGCCGTCATCTTGCACACATGCTGTCATACCTACATGGAACTGGCGAACCATGTTGGTAAATTTTTCGGAACATCCAAATTTGGCCATGATCTTCCATAGTCCTTCGCGATTTACAGTGTTGAATGCCTTAGTTAGGTCGACAAATGTGGTGTAGAGACCAATGTTCTGTTCACGACACTTTTCCTGTAGTTGTCTGAATGATGAATGAAATGTCAGTGTGTGTAAGATGATCGACGTTACCACTAATAATGATATAAATGAAAGTGTAACAACGTGTGGGTATGAGTACAGTGACGACTATTAACGTTCTCATTTACCACCCTTCGCTTACTTCAACAAAATTGTTGCTAATTACTTCACCAGAAACCAGACTGATTGCAGAAGCAAATCAGAACGACAAATTACCATAAGCCTTTGATTTAGTAGAGGCACAGACAACTCGTCTTCTTCTTTCGTTCACTTGAAATATGTCTATATCTGTAATTCTGTCTCCTTAATAAAAAACACTGTCTTTTGTAGTTCATACAGTGACCCATAGAGCTTTGATTCCAGTGTTGTTTCCTCTGGCCAATATTCTCTGCCTCAGAGTTTCATACACTGAACAATCATGAATACATTATTGGTACTATGTGCTGCCTGCCCACATGTGCACATGGCCGTGCTGCTAATCTTGAACTTTGTGTACATGTAACTGTGGAGTCGGTTGTGTCCTGTTCTGAGGCGTAGAATTACAACTTGTTCTGATCTATTCATAATGTTATAGCCATCTTTTGTTGGTGTGTGGCTTTCTTATTGGCTTGATCATCTGTTTTTTTTTTCTGATGGTATGTGATTAGTACATGCGGTTAGTCTTCGGCAGCACCTTCCTTACCCAGTTGGTCTGCTTTTTCATTTCCTGGTATTCCACAGTGAGACGGTATCCACTAAATGGTTGTCCTATACTGGTAAGACAGTTCATTAAGTAGTTTGCAGAGAGAATGTAGACAGGTTGAGCCAATATTTACATGTACCTGGTGTGTGTAATTCGTTGGTAAAACTCAGTTTTCACGAATTTAAGACAAAGAAGTAAATACACCTTGAGTGACATTCTAGGATATTGAACTAGATAGGTCTTTACCTGATATGTATGTTAGTTCTTAACATTCCAAGATATCAGAAGAACCTTTAGACATGTGAGCTCAAATGAATTGCTCTACAATTTGTAATAACACTATGCAAGAGGAACACCAGTTGGATCATATTCTCAGAGGATTAAGTTAGTGCAGAACATTTAAATTGCTGTTTAAGTTTAGCTTATTATTAATATAGAATATGATGAAGCTAAGAGAGGGAGGTCTCTTAAAAGAATTAAATTTGTTGTTTTTTGTTCACTTTTTTTATTAAGAACCATCAGGGTATATGATTGTACAATGTATTGATGTAATAATTTAATTCATACAATTGAGATTTTGACCCTTGATTGGTTAACAAGAAATTATTAAATACAATTTTCCTGTCTTTAAAAGGATTTGTGTTGTTCAATATATCTATTTAGATAGTTAGATTAGCTAGCTGTCTTATATTGTACCCTAGTTCTTGATACACAACTCTTATGACATCAAAGGAGGAGTACTACCCCAATGCGGATCAGATCATGTGTCAATGAAATAAATAAAATAATTATATATAAAGCCACTATACAATCACTGACAGATAAGAATCATCTTCAAGAGGATTTAATAATGTATTGTGTTGAGGAACAAATGGAATATGTCGCGGAATAAATACAGATATAAAAGGAGCAATACACCATACGATCACGACCCAAAGATAAACAATAAAGACAGGACTTATGCCAAAAAGGTCATAACCTGTACTGGGAAATAAAGGTATGTAACAACAATTAATATCTGACTGATTATAAGGTTGGAGTAATCTCCCCGGAATTAGTACAGTAACACAGGATTGTATCTATCTTAATTTCCCACGATTACTCATGCATTAGAAACAGGATTGAGATGGTTCATTGTAACTCGTCTTTAAATGAGAAATGAGGACACTGTAATAATAAGGATTGACCACAATCTTGTATAAATGGCTTAGTTCCCAGGAATAAATATATATATCAGGAATACAAATAATAACACCTAAACTGCTTTACCAGTCCGTCTCGGGCTTGGACCTAAATATCTAGATCCATCGTTCCTATCCTGAACGATCCAAAACTCTCCAATTTGCATATGTGTTTGCGCTACAGCAACAACATGAACACGATAAAGTTACTAATATTCAACAATGTCGTTATACAAGAATATCGACCCGTTCTTTTCAACGGTTGCAAACCCAATACCACTTTCTCTTGAACGCTTGCCAACTGAACCTCCTAAAATGCAATCTAAAAAACCTCCTAAAATGTTTTCTTTGCTTGCAGATCCCAACTTACTGGGTTGTCTGGAAGCCGTCCATTAGTTCACTTCTAAGCTTGTCCCCCACAGGACAGATACTTCACATTGTGATAGCAAAATCTGAGAGAGATCTTGCTATCTGTGTCCTATTTTGATGTAGGAGATTTCGCTACTGTTGGAACGAAACGAGAATTGTCCCGGTTGCGTTTACACCCCTGAAAGTAAGTGGATGTCCAACATGAAGCAGGTAAAAAGAAAATTGGTGGACACAAAATAGTTGTGCCGCCATTTAGGAATAAGATTGCCGAACTGATTGTGAAATGAAAAGTGGGTCCGGGGGTAATTAAATTATAGACTTCCGAAACTTCTCTTAATGAATATTACCCTTTGAAGTAGTCTTCGACCACTCGCAGTTTGATAAAACTGAGATTCTACATCAAATGACTAAATAGAAGAGATTTTATGGACCTGGCAGTACAACGGATCAAATAATGTGGAACTGTATAATTACCAAGAGTTTCGTTCTTTGAAGGCTGGTTAGTAAGAGGACCAATAGCCAAACAGTTAAATGACAGATTGAGATATTTATCTACCTGGGAGGTTGGTTCCAAAGACTGAGAAATTTAGTACGTGATGAAAAGAGATCCGGCAAAAGATGGGAAAGGTGGATTACCGATTGCCAGTCTTTTGAAGATTAGATTAGTTGAGTCCGATACATAGGTCGCAGTTTGAATAAAGAAGTAATTGGAACACCAGTGACAGATTGAAGGGCCGTCCTAGATTAGATGGAAGGATAGAAAGGGGCGGCCTGAGATGAGATGGACAAGAAAGAAAACTGTTGTTGACCTATGAGACTAAGGAATGGGGCTGCAGTGAGAGAACGTTCGGTGAATGGTTTGACTAGGGGGAGGGGAGAAGAATGTTGTAGATGTGTTTGGGTTGTTCAAAAAGTTGGTTTTCGGCTGTTGAGCTGAACGGAGCTAAGTCGAGGCAGAGAGCTGCCAAGATTAGTATTGGGACTTGGAGCGAGTGAGCTCAACTCCCCATCTAGGAGTAGTTAGGTGGATAGAATTTTCGGAAACCTGTTCCAAAAGAGTTAAACTAAAAACTACAGTTTCTTAGCACGAGACTAGATGATCAAGCAGAGTATCAGGACGACGTGTCAGAGTTGGATGTAGATAATCGCTCTGTCGAGGAGATCAAATGTAAATTAATAAGCAGACAGAAACGTCATAAAAGACTTACGGCCAGGTAAGAATCAGTACCTAAGAGCAAATAGAATCTGGGTTTGAACAGTTGATTGTGGATATAGTTAGTTCAAGTGGTTAGATTGACTTACGGATGAATGCGATGTTTAGGTTATATATCGTAACATGATTGCTGCACATTGGCTGTTGTACTTTGATGTTGTACCATTGATATTGAGATGCTGAGTAATAAACATTATTATAGACGGAGACACAGATTCTTGTATAATATTGTTCTGGAGTTGATTAGTCAAGATAGACTATAGTACCCAGGGAGAATACAAGAAGTAGTACAAAATACTCATACACCCCGACAACACAAAGCATCAGGTATCTCTGTCATCACTATTATGGGACCATCACCTTTCAAGCACCCTATAATGTCATAACATTTCCCGTCAGTCTTCTGTTAAACAGTTTTCCTGTCGAAAACCTCTATAGCCCAGTCCAATCGTGTGATTCTTAAATCCGTAGCAGTTCTATTAATCAGGCTTCAAAATACTGTGTTTTCAATCGATGCCAATCTCAATTTTCTCACACACGTGAGAAATTAAAATTTACTGTCTCATTCTAACCTAGTCCATGCTGTTAACTCTCCAGGACAGTAATTATCAACCAGCAACTGGCTTCGCTAATCACATGGTATTAGTTCATTCACCCTTGGACACAGTCCGAATACATTTATTTCTTTTCATCATCATCAAGTTCCATCTCCACAACGAAGGTTGGCTGCAACAGGCCTCCAACATCCCCTCCATCTCTTGTTTTTGCGGTGCATGGTCAACTTAACCGACCAAAAAACATTCATCACAAGCGTCTAAAATATTTCAAATTGGCGACAGCGAAGTAATCGTGCCAAATTACATTAGTAATCTTACCAAACTTTCTCCGTACTGTTTAAGTTGTTTAGAATTCTAAAACGAACAGGGAAAAAAGGCTTTGTTCTTTTATATATACATATTTTTTAGTAATGTATCAACTAGCACCAGGTGTCCCCTACACAGAACCAGTGATCACAGTAAAAGGACAAAAACTTAATACTGCCAATAAGTTTGTATATCTCGGCAGCATCTATCACAAACTGCGACAATTGACGAGGATGTTGCCCTGCGTATTGCTCGTGCCAGTGCAGCATTCGGGAGCCTTCGTGCCAACGTCTGGATCAGGCGTGGTCTCAGTCTGACAACTAAGTTAGACGTGTACCGCGCAGTTGTTCTACCAACACTGCTTTATGCTGCGTCATGCTGGACTGTCTGTGCGAGACACGCTCGACAGCTAAACTTTTTTTTATCTTCGGTGCCTACGAAACATCATGGGAGTACGTTGGCAGGATCGAGTACCAGACACGGAAATCCTTCAGAAGTCCAGTATGCAAAGTATCCATGCACTGCTGACTAGGTCCCAACTCCGCTGGACTAGCCACATCGTCCGTATGCCAGACAAGTGCCTTCTAAAGAAATTATTCTATGGGGAGCTGTGCGAAGGTAAACGTTCAAGCGGAGGGCAGAAAAGGCGCTTCAAATATCACCTAAAAAACTATCTCAAGCACTACAGCATCGATACTAGCTCCTGGGAGACTACAGCACTTGATTGCTCAGCATTGCACACCCAGATCACTGCTGGCATCACGAAATTTGAAAACAAACGAACACTGCGGGCAATCCACAAGCTCAAGAAGTGGAAGGACAAATGCGAAAATTCTCCTACCCCGAACCTTCAACACTGCAATATAACTTTCCGTGCACGAATCGGACTCATCGGACACTTACGAACTCACAAACCAAATTAGACAATTTTTTCCCCATCACATTTATTGGTTTTCAGGCCTTCGCTTGCGAAGGAGGAACACCATCATCATATAGAGATTTGTTAGAATTTGTCATGCGCTATAACACTGGTTACCATCAGTCATATGTAATTAATCCCCGTCCAATAAGTATATCAGAGCGTAGCGGCTGCCAGTTTCAGTTCGATGTAGATTTGTCCGTCTTTTCGTATATCTTATGTTTCTCTTTACGGACTATTCTGATCTTTCTACACGAGTCTCTTACAGTCTTGAGAGCAACCATGATTCACACTTTTAAAAATCTGAGCTGACGAGATCCCTTAACGCATTAACAATGTCAGATTGACATACTGATGTAACTATTTATATGGTGGCTATTCTCCCTAGAAAATCGATTCGCTCTTACCCTCAACACCATCATGTCCTGTTACTCCATCAAGTTAACATAACATATCAGTTACTCAATTGTTTACAGGTTGGACAATGTAACTGTTTTACCTGTGCCAAAAGCTATTGATGGTTGTTAACTGCTCCAGGACATAGATGTGCTTGAAAGTACGAACATCGTTCTACAAGGTAGCTTCAAAATATTCCGAGAATTAGTGGGATATATAGAAATAAGTAACAATATAATTATCTACACTACATTCCATTCAAAGTAATTCCCTTCGGCAACTACACACATCTGTCAACGTGCATACATGTGCTACATCTAAAAGTGAGAATTATAAAATGCTACATTCATACTTATATTAATGATTGTTCTGAAACATGGACAATAAACAAACAATTGGAAAACAGCATTGATGCATTTGAGATGGGATATATAGAAGAATAGGAAGAACATCATGGACAGAGAATGAAACACATAAGGAGGTTATAACAACACTTAGTATGAAGAAAGAAATTAAAGGAAATAAAGATCAAGCAAATAAAATATTTTGGATATATTAAATGACTTGACACTTTGTTGAAGACCTTACTTGAGGTTAAAGTGGAAAGGAGGCGAGCAAGTGGTAGGCAGAGATAAAAGTGGAAGAATAACATAACAAGATGAGCATGTTACAGTCTAGCAGAGTGCATCACCAAGACAAGAGACAGAGGATATTGGAGCTCTTTTGCGGCCAACCTCCGCTGCGGATACGGCAGATGATGATGATACAGCTGCTGGAAACATTCGTGGAACCCACTGTTTGACACTTCTCTCGACTGTCTTTTAGTTAGTTAGTTAGTCGTCGGATCATCATCACTGCAAACTGGACACATCCATAGTTGCTCCGATCTCTCCTTGAGTGTATCCGCCATCACACTTCTGCTGACAGTACCGGTCCTATGCTGGTTGACCATCATTCTTCTGCGCCCTCCAAAATGTTCACCTCTAGCAACACCGCATCTCAATCCCTGATCTTTAATCCTAGCCATTGAAAAGGAATCATCATCCACATTAGTCTCACTCTCGCGTGTTATATCTCTTAAGGAGTTCAAGACGTCAGCGCGATCCATTGCCCCATCGCCAATTGCCACAATCGCACACGATGCCAGTTGATCCGCTCTTTCATTGCCTCGAACGCCCACATGTCCCGGCACGAAAATAAATGTAACCGCTTTCAAGCTCGTATTTCTCAAGGCCTCAATCCACTGTTCGCGAACGAGACCCACTTGTACCTTCTTAATCATACTCATAGAGTCACTCAAGATGCAGACCTGCGTTACTTTCTGTGTGCGTAGCCACTCAAATGCCTTGGTCACCGCCATAGTCTCCATGGTCATACTACTCGTAGTGACCGCAAAGGCACCACTTTCCTCCTTGATCGTTTTACCTGCGCACTGAGCTGTAAAGGCCCAAGCACTGCGAACATGCCTAATTACAGATCCATCAGTGTATATAATCACATCCCCCTCTTTGGTATTCTCACTGATTAAAGCCTGCACTTCTTTCTCCACAGCTGTGGGACACGATTCTCTGCATTCCCTGCTAAGTGATATTACTACTCTCAAACAAGTTTCGAAATCTGTGGGTAGACCTATCCATTCCGCACCAGCTGCCACACCCTGTAATCGGCACACGCTAGGTATTACATCCTCAGCACGTCCCATCCACGACCTTCCTCTCTTGAGTCTGCTGCCTTTAACTTTCTGTATTTCGGAATGCAACGGGTGTTCCTTATCTGCATGTATTTGAAGGTACGCCCGTGCACGGCAATACTGTAATCTATGCTCAGCTGTTGGGCAGTCAAGTAGGTATCGCATAGCTCTTGTCGATGTGTCTCTTGTGCATCCCAGAATGATACGCATTGCTGCATTCTGGACTCTATCCAATCTTTCGATCTGAGTTTGGCTAAGAGTCAGAATTGCCAGTGCATATTCCACCACAGCCACAACCAAACCCTGGTACAAAAGAAATAACAATCTTTGCTCACACTGCGCAGCAGCCATAACCTTCATTGCTGATAAGCCTTTGCCTGCCCTTATGATAATGTGGTCAACATGTTCCCTGAAACTCAGGCTTCTGTCAAAAAACACACCCAGATATCTCATTGTGCTAGTTCTTTCTAAACTTTTCCCGGACAACGAAACTTGTGGCATGGGTGTCTTTACCATGTGATTGTTCAAGGAAAACCACGTCACGAATGCCTTAGACGGATTAACCACTGCTCCCGTATCTCGACACCAATTTGTCAGTCTGTCCAGCTCCTTCTGTAGTTCCACGACGTACTCTTCTCGATTTCTGCCCTGTCTATACACCAGGACATCATCGGCATATGACATCGTTCTGCCAACACCTGTGATTTGATTGCCAGCGATATGTACTGTGTATACATTGAAAAGTACAGGAGATAGAGGCGATCCCTGTGGCAGGCCAGGGCTAATAACCGTTGGTGTAGATATCCAGTTACCACACTTAAGAACTACAACCCTGTGCATCAGGGCGGCGCCAACCCAACGCACGACAAAAGGATATCTACACCAAGGATATTTTGTTTTAATTTTTTTTTTGACAATGGCGATAGTCTCATCTGCATCCTTGAATCAATATACTGATTAGATCCTAAGGAACAAGAATAAAATCAGCTGGTGCAAGGATGGGAAAATATGCAGGCTGTTCTAAGATAATCACGTTGTGCTGTCCTAGGTACTAGTTTACCAGTAGGGATCGATGTGTCGGCTAATTTCCATGCAGCATAATCCAGCGGGTTTTTTTCTCTAAATTTTTCTAGTTTTTTTCTTCTGATTGCATGTCTTAGACGACGGGTGATACCAACGTACATTCCTTGCTATCTATTCGGCATCCAGAAATGAAATTATGGTAGACAACACCCTGGCAATGAAAAAAGCTTTCCTTTGCTCATGTCCATATGACATGTCTGTGTGAGGACATGCCTAAGATTTCCATTCTGATGAATAACACTTTGTCTAAGAATCCTACAAAAAATAAAATTAAAATCAAAATCTGAAAACGACCCGAAAAATGGAGAACAAACAGCTGTATTATGCTGCAAGACAATACATCGGCATATAGATCCCTACTGGTAAAGAAGTACCTCGCAAAGCACAATGTGATTACATTGGAACATCCTCCATATTCTCCTGACCTTGCGTCGGTTGATATTTATTGTTCCCTCGAGTGAAATCGACACTGCAAGGACAGCCATTCAAGGATGCAGATGGCGTTATCACCACTGTAACAAGACAGGGAGGTGTCAAAAAATAGGTTTCAGGAAAGTTTCCAGTCGCTACATGCAAGTTAGAGCGTATGTATTGTCATTTATAATGGGATATTTCTCCTGAAAGCAACGGCAAACTACAAAAGTATTGTGCTAAGAATTTCCTTATGGATGTGTTGAAATTTTAGTTTCAAAATACCAAGACGTGCTAAGAAAAATAAACGTTCAAGAAGACTGGCTTCCAAACAACATATTAAGAAGGAAGTTAGGTTCTTTTGATCATGTGAAGGAATACTATGAAACTGCCTACTGATCTCCCTGGCTTAGTGGTTAAGCTGTTTGCCTTGTGTTCAAGATGTCACGGGTTCGAATCCGGCTCGTGTCGTCTTGTTTATAAGGAGATCCCTGTGGATTATCACTTGAAGCTACGGAGTAACGTGTTATGAGTGGTACTCTCGGCAGGCGGCGTGCATATGGGAAACCGAGTACAGTGAAGTCAATCGTCTGTGGCTTTTAAACCCTTTTTATAAACTATGAAATTGAAAGATGTTGTTGGAGGTGGCGATAGAAGGCACTAGAGTCAGAGGCGGACCAAGACGTCGTTGGACAAGTTATATTCGGGAATGCATGCGCATGTCGCTAGAGGAAGCAGGACAACGTGCTAACGACCTTGGGGATTTCAGGAGACTCAGAAGGAAGACTACGATCTGGAAAGAATACATCACATGACACGCATGTACGTTGGAAAAAGTGTGTGAATGTCCAAGGGAACTACTTTGAAAGAAATCTGGTGTAGATAATTTGGGTCAATACGGTCTAATGTATCCACACTCACGTTACCACAGTCCATATTTTCAGTAGTAGATTTGATTTCATTGAGCTTCAGTGACGCGGCATAAAAAAAAAACACGTAGAATCTGTTAACGCTTATTCGATATTCATGTAACCCACTGAGATCGAGGGAAGGGGATAGCGACCTCTCACTGTGTTACGTGCAGATTGGTGGAGGCTGTTTGTGCACGCCCTTACTCGAAATTCGTTTCCATAAAAAATACATGGTTTGTTTTGCTGAAAGCATGGCCACATAAGAGCGCAATGTACCGCCAATTCTGTTGTGACTTAAATCTGCACTATTTTCGTAAATATTCCGAAACGTAATAAAACTCTTGTCCCCCTTCTCAAGAACTATCATACTTTTCTGACATCCCTCCTTAAATTTAATTGTGTAATTTGTGGACAATTATATCCGCGATTACCTGAGAGGCAAGACATGCTGTGCGACGAGAATGATAATTTCTTACCTGTCTGTCACCCAAGAATTTTACAGAGCAAGGAAGTATGGCCATGTGAGAAAATACTACTGCCACTACTGTCACTTGACTAACGAACACTGGATTATGGTCTGCTGTAGTTGTTGTGTTAGTTATTTCGTAGTTGCTGCTGTTGAAGTCCATAATTTCTGCAATCATAAATTGATGATAAACCTAATAATGGTTATGGTATTAATAATTATGTTCTTCATTTTCCTTGTTCTCAAACTTCTGCACATTTGTATTATATGGAGCTTGTCATATATCATGATGGACTAGAAAGAGAAAGTAAAAGTTGTCTAAAGTTAAAAATAACCTTTTTTTAGTGGAAGTGTGAAGTATGAATTTACGACATCAACTGGTTTCTCTGATATGGTGCATGCGAAACACACCAGCTAGAGATCTGCTAATCCAACGGTTTCTCACAATAATAGAGAAAGGTCGCCTGTGCTGTGATAAATTATTGATGTTACAGGACAAAATGTTACATCATTTAATGCTTACAGAAATAAACATACAAATACACCGGGTGTTAGATGAATTGTATCATTCGTATGCTTCTTTTAAAAAAAAACTGCTGTAGTCAGTTTTAGTGTGGTCTGTTCTCATTGTTGCTGATCTGCCAACAATTATAAAGACCGTCTTAAGAGTACAAGATCAAAATGTCGCAAGAGTAAAGGAAATAATTGAGAGGGATAGGGAAATGACAATTGCAGGGATATTTAGTTAAGCAAAACTGAGTGAAAGACAATTGTTATAATTTCACACAACAGAATGAACATGAGAAGTGTGTGCCCCCTGTGTCTTACAGCTGTTGACATGTGAATAGAAACAAACTGGGGTTGATTGCAATGGCCAGTTGTTCAAAATGTGGTGGTCGAAAAGCATGTTGACGAGGATGATGACATTATATGAGACTTTGTTCACCATTGTGAAACAGAATCAATCATTTCTAGAATACAGTTGAAAACCCTGTGCTCACCAACACATGTCAAGCTAAGAGAACAGAAATCTGGAAGAAAATTGATGCTGACAGTTTTGAGATCGTCAAATGTCATATAGGTTGGAAGATTACATGCTACATGGCAACACGGTTAAATGTCGGTACTATGCAGATTTTCGTTACCAAATCAAGAAAGACTGTGTCCACAGGCGAGGGATATCGCGCACTCAAATTTTCCCTTTGCTTCAAGACAACGAGCTGTCACATAAAGCAAGATTTGTTCTGTAAACAGCCAACAATTTTAATATTGAAATTCATTTATATCCACCACACTCTCCAAATGTGGCTCCATCGGTGTTTTTCATTTTCCAAATCATAAAAATCATTTGAAATGAAACTATTTTGACAGATAACATAAATTTCATTCATTTTTCATTCATTTCCTTTTGTGCTGAAGTCAGCGCATAGGGCAGAGGTCAGATCTCTCCAATTCTGTCTGTTCAAAGCTATTCTGTGCAGTTCTTGAATAGTATGAATATTGGTTGTTTTACTTTCTCTATGTATTGTTCTTCTGAGTGTTTCTTTTGGTCTACTTTTTTGTTCTTTTTGCCTGTCGTTTTGCCTTTTGTTCTTTTTTCAATCTCAAGAGATTGGCGGTGTATTCTGTTGGTGTCTGCGCGTAGGACATGCGCGATGTAAGACCAACGGCGTTTTCTGATAACATCTGTGATGAAATTTTGATGTGTCTCTTCTCTGATTTTATCATTCGATTTGAATTCACTCCAATGGGTGTTAGGTCTCCTACGAAGACATTTGTTCTCGAAACTCAGTAATTTCTTTTCTGAAGATAAAGAGCTTTTCCAGCTCTCACATCCATATGATAGCACTGGAATAACGCAGGATTAAATAAGTGCATTTTCGTGCGTGTGCTGATGGACTTTGACTTCCAGATATTAGACAGTCTGTTAAATTCACTTGATGCTAGAGCAATGCGAGTTGTAATTTCTGGCATGACATCACCGTCGAGTGTTAATTTGTTTCCTAGATAGGAGAATCTGTGTACTTTTTTAAGTTGTTGTCCATTTAAAGTAATTTCGTTAGGTGAATTGGTGAAGTCTATTATTTTTGTCTTTGATGAATTGATGTGGATACCTATTTGTCCTGCAATGAGTTTTAATCTATCAGTTTTTGTTTGTGCATCTTGATGGTTTTCACTCAATAGTGCAAGATCATCGGCAAAATTCAGGTCTTCTAATGTCCCAGTCAATTGCGATATTGAACAATAATGATAACACCAGTAATCACAGGGAACCATTCTGAATTGCCGTTTCCTGTTCTAACACAGCATTTTGAGTTGGTATAGAATGATTTTATCACATTTATATATTTGTTTTGGAATCCGTATAATTTTAAAATCTCCCAAAGCGATGGTTGATGGATGCTGTCGAAGGCTTTTTTGAAAATCAACGAAGTTTATTATGATATTAGATCTAAATTCTAGACATTCTTCTATTATTGTTCTAAGAGTGAATATATGGTCGAGGCAGGAACGACCTGGTCTAAAGCCTACTGCTCTTCTCTAAGTCTTTTGTCTAAGGATGACTTTAATCTTGCAAGCATCATATTACAAAGAATTTGGCCAGGTACAGATAGCAGTGTGATTCCCCTCCAGTTATCACAGTTTGTTATGTCTCCTTTTTTGGTAGTTTGATAATGATGCCATTTTTCCATTGTTGGGGTGGGCATTCGTTTTTTCACATCATATTGAAAATATCCAGTAAAAATGACAAGGTATTATCATTTGCTGCTTTTAACATTTCACTTGTGATGTCATCTTGATCTGCTGCTTTATTGTTTTTTTAATTTCTTAATGGTTTGTTTTACCTCTTCAAGGGTGAAATTTTCTATTGAAGCTTATAATGGTGGCATTGTCTCCACTTCCTCTAGATTTGGAGTAGATTGGGGTGGTGGTCTGTTAAGAAGATCTTGGAAATGTTCGGCCCATCTTTGCTTTTGTTGTTAGTTGTTGTTAGAACTTTGCCATTTTTGTCTTTAATAGATGCGTTTCGGATAAGTGGCTGATAGCACAGTTGTTTGGTTATGTGGTGTAGTATCTTGCTGTTGTTGTGTTTCAGCTAAATCAGCTTCCAATGCTAAGTTGTTTATATAATTGTGCCTGTCCATTCTAGTGTTTGCTTTAACTTCTTTGTCTAAAAGTGCGTATGTGAGTCTGTTTTGTTCCTCGTAATGAGTGGTTTTTGCAGCGAGTATTTTTTGCTTCATCTCTTTATGCTTTTGAATTTTTGACCAAGTGTTCTCGCTTATCCATTTCTTCTTATTGTTTTGTATGAGACCGGCTGTGTCCAAAGCAGCATTTATTGCAGTATTTCTAAAATTCTCCCATTTTGTTTCTATGTATGTTATGGGATTTACTAATTCAGACGGCTTATCTAAGGCGGTATAACATAAATGTCACAACTGATTTAGTTCGAAAAATAGGTTAGTTTATTCTAAAAATCTGCTCACGGTCACGCAGAGATAACACACATGTATGTATTCGAATGTTGGCTACAATGAGAGGAATAAGCATTCAGTTTCTACTCCGTGATCATGGTTGTGATACACCACAAGCTCCGTGTATGTGTATTGCATACACTTTTAATAAGGCCAATAGAAATCGTCTATATTAATTGACAGATTCACTTATCTTGGTAGTACTCTCTCCATGGCCAGTTTCATTGATGCAGAAGTCAAGAACAAAATCTCTAGTGTGGCTCTTGCATTTGGTAGACTGCGCAACAATGTGTGGGAATAGACGATCCATTGCCTTCCCACAAAATTAAAAGTATTTTGCACATCTGTGCTCACTACCTTGCTATACGCGTGTAACATCTGGACAGTGTACGGCAGACATGTTAAATCACTTTCACACAAGTTGTATCAGTAAACCTCTCATGACAAAGTGGTAAGATAAAGAACATGATACTAAAATTCTCATTTTAACCAATACTCTAGGATTCATACAATGCTGAGATGGACTGGACATGATGTCATCTATGATAATCGTCTAGACGCAAGGACGCCAAAAGGTTCCAATTTAAACGATCCCAGCCACAGGATGGATATTAGACATCTGGATTATAGATATCCAATTTTGCTCATCAGATCACACGAGCCGTTTCGACAAGGAGTATCGCCTAAGTAGTATCGAGAAATGCTAGCTAAATGAATTTACTATATTAATACCATAGGGTTGAAGAGTGCCCATGAATACTAGAATACTAGCATTTCTCCTAATCCACTCCCTGTAAATATGTCATCTGGTTACCATATTTAGAACCACTGTAGTTTCAATCTTTCAGACTTGCCTCCCATTTTCATGCCTCCCCAGTCCATATTTACGTCCTCGTCTTAATCAATTATACAATGGCATAAGTTACTATCTTTTTAACTATCTTCTAACACAATTTTCCTCGTTGATAATTAGTTATTGCTCTTCACAAAGTTCTTCACAATTATCGTCGTAAATTGTTCTGTCTTAATTATTTCACACACAATTTGTCTTTGTTCTGATGTAGCTACGTAATAATGTCCAAATTTTCATACTCACTCGTGCGAATCTTCTTGTATATCGAATTTTCCAATTATACTAACACAATTTCGAACACAGCTTCGAATATTCTGAAATTCTTTGTATTTTCCTGTCGATCGATATTTATGGCCAGTACTCCGCGTCGTGAACTGCTGAACTTGGTTATCCTTGGTCACAAACATCTCACCTCTATCGTGTGTCCAGTGTCCGTTATCGTTATATTGACGTCTAGTCACGATTATAGACGTCTACCTATTTAGTGGGTGTTTACACGTGGTATACATGTACTATCTTCTTGACAATCTTCTGCCCCGGGCACAATACTGAAAGGACTGCACTCGTGAACTCCAAGATAAATTAATCAGAGAGACAACGTTTATTAATTATACATCAAATGAGTCACCAATCAAAGGTGAAAGGTTAACAATGAAGTAAAAGATAGTCATCTGCATTGATGTTCTGATACAATCCGAAGCACCCTATGGTTCTGAACACTTGACATGTTCTGCTATCTGAAATTTTACAAACTCTCTCTCTCACTCACTCTCTCTCTCTCTCTCTCTCTACTTAATATCCGAATTCTGAAATTAATTTCTCTTCAATTGCTAGTGGGCTTCTGATAATCTCATAAGTTTTACACTGAGTCGTTCCTACACACTGTAATTGACTCCAAGATTCTCAGTTCTAACATGGTTCTAATTCTTTCTGAGTTGGCAGCTAGTTAGCGGCTCCTGCCTAAGCTCCCCAATCCGTGGCTCCCCAAAACTAACTCTGACTGAAAACTCTACAATTTAAGGTGTGTTTCTAAATTCCTTTTCTTCAATCCGTTCATTCAACATCACACTAGACAGCATCATAAAAATGTCTGGTAGTCTCTAACCTGGCGCCATCAGTCTTTTTGCCGGTAATAATGATTTATATTTCACTGGTCACTGGGAACTCAAATATCTGACACGATCTTTGCTTCATTTGTTACCATACAACATTATTGCTGTTGCTTCTGTACAATAGGTGGGCACTCCTTCGGATTTCTTTGCGAGATCCATCACAAAGGCCATAAACTGTCAGTCAGTCAGACCAAGTAACTACCCATTTTCTTGATAACATCTAGCGCCTAATAGTCCAGTGGTACTCTGCCACAGTAGGAGAAGTATGAAGCGGTGAAGTATGTGCTGGATAAAGTTTCTTATTATCAGTACGAGTGGTATATATGTGTTAACTTGAAGATGGTGAATTTCCTATTGGAACAACAGTCTGGCTTTACAAAGTACATCTGCTTTCTGCAATGCATGTGGGATAGTAGGGACAGATCTCAGCACTATACCAAGAAGGACTGGCCAGCACGAGAAGAATTGGTGCAGGGTAGATCAAAGAACATCGTCAGCAAACCTCTGGTAGACAGAAACAAGATACTATTCCTACCGCTGCATATCAAGATTGACTTGATCAAACAGTTCACCAAAGCTCTGGTCAAGGATGATGGCTGCTTCACTTACTTGTACCGCGCTTTTCCAGGATTAACCATAGAGAGATTGAAATACAGCATTTTTGATGGTTCTCAAGTTCGTCAGCTCATCAGAGATCCTGAGTTTGAAAATCAATGAATAAATTGGAATTGAAAGCATGGAAGGCCTTTGTTCTGGTTGTGAAGAATATGTTGGGCAACACCAAAGCCAGTAACTAGGAAGAAGTTGTCAACAATATGCTGACTGCTTTCAAAAACCTTTGAAGCAACATGAGCATAAAATGCATTATTTATTCATTATTCATTATTAAAACATTTCCACCTCAACTGGGGAATGTACCTAGGACCATTCATATGCGAAGCAAGTGCGCTAACCACTGCGCTACGCGGCTCCCTTATGGCAAGTAAAATAAGATAAATACGGATAGAGGCGGGGCCGAAGATGGAACATAGAAGCAATAGTTCCTCGTGCTGGAAAAAGCAATAGAAAGTGAACAGAAGATAGACAAGCCTGTAGATAGTAAATGGAAAAAATGGGGATGAGGAGTCATCATAATTAAATGCCGTCTCCGCAACGAAGGTTGACTGCAACGTATCTCCAACTTCTCCTGTCTCTTATCTTGGTGGTGCACTCTGCTAGACTGTAACCTGTCCATCGTGTGATGTTACTCTCCCACTTGTATAAGGAGTACACTGGGGTCAATTGTGACACAAAGGAGATTTTGGATGGAGCCAAAGGACGCAGATATTTCGATATAATAAATCAACCATTACTCGACTAATGTGCATACGAGAACAGAAAAAACGGTGGACGAACATAGAAGATATCATTAGAGAAAGTGATATGAGAGAAGAAGAGAAGTAGGACGAAAGATGAAGTTAAAATCCGTAGTAGCGAACCGGTGAGGACCCACGAAATACAGCAGAGATATGCTACAGGAGGCGGTAAACATGCGGAGGTGGGGAGAAGGGGAGGGGCCCAGAAAAGAACACTACTAACAGGTTGATGCCGTCTCGGACAATGCAAGACACTGCGCAACAAAAAAAAGTTTTTGTTTTTTTACAAGTATAAAATTAGTCAATTCCTACTGAAAATGGGTTGAGAAAAACGAATATGACATCAGAAAATGTTTATTAGCTCTAGTTTTTGAATTATTGTAATTTCAATATTTGTATTAAAAATCCTATTTCTTATTGTTTCCTTTTCCTCTTGTATACCACTTCTGGAGCTTCTCTTGTGACATTCCAGCAGTATTCAGCAAACATGGATGTATTCCACTTACCCTGGTACCTTTTTTCCATCAATGCAATGTCTTGGTGGAAACGCTCCCCATGTTCATCACTTACTGCACCACAATTTGGAGGGAAGAAATCAAGATGAGAATCCAGGAAGTGGATCTTAAGTGACATGTTGCAACCTAATTGTTGATATGCTGTCATAAGTTCATTAATAGCAACAGGATAGTTCTCACTTCTATGATTGCCCAGGAAATTTTGTACAACACATTTGAAAGATTGCCATGCACCTTTCTCATTCCCATGAATAATGGCATCAAAATGCTCATCTTTCAACAGTTCCCTTATCTGTGGGCCTACAAATAATCCTTCCTTTATTTTACCATCACTAAGGTAATTAAATTTTTTCCTCAAGTACTTAAATGCCTCTCCCTCCCTATTCATGCCCTTGATAAAGTTCTTCATTAGCCCCAATTTAATATGAAGAGGAGGTAGAATTATTTTATTTCTATCAACCAAAGAAATTTGCTGTACATTCTTTTCACCAGGCTCCATAACCTTCCTATCAGGCCAAGTTTTCCTAATGTAATGAGAAGTTCTCTGTCGACTGTCCCATTCACACAGAAATCAACAACATTTTGTGTAACCTAATTGCATGCCAAGTAAAATTGCAATAACTTTCAAGTCTGCACAAATCTGCCACTGATGATCATCATATTTTATTGCTTTAAGAAGTAATTTCATATTTTCATAAAACTCCTTCATGTGGACAGCATGGCCTATAGGGATAGAAGGTAATGAATTGCCATTGTGTAGCAAAACTGCTTTCAAACTTAACTTTGATGAGTCAATGAATAACCTCCACTCTTGTTGTGTGTGCTCTATTTTCAAAGCTTCCATAATCCCATTAACATCATGGCAAGCAACAATGCTATTATTCATTGTGAAAAATGGAGTTAGAGATTTCTGACGTTCTCTGTACATAGACACCTTAACATTTTTATCCAGGAGATTCCACTGCTGAAGTCTTGATGCAAGAAGTTCAGCTTTTGCTTTAGATAAGTCAAGATCTCGAATTAAGTCACTTAGTTCATTTTGATAAATTCTATGTAGAATATCAACAGAACCTATTGGTGTGAATTGAGTATCTTCCTGTTCAAACTCAGGTTGTATTTCTTGACCACAATCTGCATCAAGCTCTATAACTTTCTGGTTGGGTGAGGTAGGAACAGGCAGATCTTTTCCATGTGGCACTGGCCGTATAGCTGATGGAATATTGGGGTAATTCAAAGTCCACTTCTTCTTTTTAGATATTCCGTGTTGGAGAGGAGGCACCATACAAAAATAGCAGTCACTTACATGATCTCTCGGCTCTCTCCATATCATAGGAATCGCGAAAGGCATTGACCGCACTTTACCATTCAGCCAACCACAAAGTTTCACAGTACATGTAATACAGCAAATGTGAGGTACCCAGGGTATGTCTTGATCACCTATCTTACAGCCGAAGTAAAGATGATATGCAGTTTTAATTAAAGGTGTAATTTTCCGTTTTTGAGACGACAACGTCCCCTCGCCACAAACATAGCAAAAATTGTTAGCACTATTAACGCACTTTCGTGACATTATGGAATCCAATCTTTATACAAATTCAGACATTTATAGCACTGGAAAATAAAATATATATATACTACTTGAAAATATTAATTATATGCACATGTTGAAATATGTGATTTGTTTTTTACATCAACACACGATTTAAACAATATAGCGGCCATTGAGAGAAGTCGCACGGTGTCAACATGCATTCGTCGCTGAATAAATTTTTCTTGAGAAAAATTTTCCACTTTTTTCGACACAATAAACAAGGAATATCACAACAATAAGAGCAAACTGAGAATTTTTAATGTGATATTCGTTTTTCTCACCACATTTTCAGTAGGAAATGATTATTTTCATGTCTGTAATTTTTTATGTGTTGCGCAGTGGTAGCTAGGTAGGTTGAGAGGTAAGAAGTACTGGAAAGACAAAGAATGAGTGATCAAAGAGAGCATTCGAGGACAGTTCCGAAGAAGGGAGAACCTTGCATAGAAGGAGAAACGGGAAAGAAATATAGGGCTATAACAGAGGGGTGGATACCAGAAGCTGCAACCAAGGCATGTGGAATATATTGTATGGTGAAAATGTCAGTGTCGGGCAGTCGTATGTAACTAGTAAATGTCATGTTAGGATCGGGGTGGCAGAAGTCCCAATCAGGCATATCGGAAAAATGACCGAGGACACAGACCCCATCCTTTGTGTGACGTGTGCCAGAAAATTTGATCGGTCTCAAAAACCGAAGATGATGTAACTGGGAGTTACACGCACACGGAGACGTACACCGTTGGTGGGTTATGCTCGCAATGTACAAGGCTCATCTATATTGAACAATGATCAAAGAGCAGAATCTCAAACCACCACACATTCTCATAGCGCAGGTCATGTACTGTGGGGAGCAAAACGTCCAATGAACCGAGAATCATAGATAAGAACCTAACCGCCCGTCGCAACCCGATATTAGACATTGCTAACGGCTGATGTCAATACACATCGCATCCGCACGCTTCCTATACATATTTCCCTTAAGCTGAGAACATGTAGCTTTTCTGACAAATATACATGCTCTCCTTAATTGTGTAACTAATTCAACACCAAGACTCATATAAGAATGTCTCAAAGGCATGTTTCCATAAAGGGTGAATATGGATACATGTTTAATCTCCTAAGGGAGTCATCCTAGTGCTCCCATATTCCAAAATTACTACATCCTACACGGAACGAATTACACACTTCTCGGTCAACTATCTCAACATTCGTCTGTCAGATTTCTTGATCCATCCGTAATGATTGCACACCTAGCATTCACCGTCAGCAAGTTGTATTGCACAATAGGACAGAGGTGCAATGTCCACTGACCTGCATCTCATTGTCACCCATTATGTGACAGAAAGCAAATGAGAGACAAGATGTGACAATTATGATTTTTCTTTCACAAGTATCAGGTTTAGATTTTCCCCAACTTGTTTAGGCGCCTTTTAACTAAATAAGACACTGGTCTTTTTTATAGGTAAACAGAAATAACGTCACAGGAAATAAAATCATGGAAAAAATCACAAATTAGGCTAGGGAAAAAGACACAGGAAAAAAGTCACAATTCGTTTATGGGTGTAGAATATAAAGTCACAGAAACAGAATTTCGGTAAAAAAAAACTTTAGAATGAAAAAAGTTACAATTTTGACTAGCAAAAATCAATCAATAAACCCATAACCCTTCAGGGTCGTAGGGGTACCACATTGGATGCTTCAGCACACAGTCCTCCAGCGAATTCTATCCTCAGCGATGCGGATGATCCTGCCCTGTCCATTCCTTGATGTTGTCTGTCCATGTCTTTATTTGTCCTCATCTGCTTCTTCCACCCTCGAAAGTTCCCTGCAGTATTGTTTTTGACAAGGAATCGTGCCTGCATACATGTCCGAACCATGCTAGTTTTCGTCGTTTCACTATTGAAACCAATGGCTCCTGAACACCTGCACACATCTCTACTTTATTTCTTACGTACATATTGGTCTTATGTTCCCTAAAGGAAATTCGTAGAATTCTTCTGTAGCATTTGTACTCGAAAGCCTGTAATCTTTTCTCCATGTCCGCAGTGAGTGTCCAACTCTCACAACCATACAACACAACAGAAAGCACCAGCGACTTATACAGTTTGATTTTCACTCCAACACTGATGTTGCTTTTCCAAATCACAGTTAGCCTTGACAAGGACGCTAAAGCCAACTCCAGCCTTATTTTTAGTTCTGCTTTGCATTTACCATCGCTGCATATACTGGATCCGAGTTATTTGAGGGTATTCGCCTCCTCAAGCTTATGTCTATTCATCATGATATTAGTCTGGTTTTCTGTGTCTCTGCTGTTTACCAAGATTTTGCTCTTATCTGTATTGATTTCCGTTCCGTACTTGCTGGTAACTTTTTCCAACTTTGATGTTAATTCTTGCAATGATTGTTCTAACTCTAGCAAAAATAGTTAAACATCAATAATAATTAGTCATATGCACATATATAAAACAACTTACGCGATATTTTGGCGTTTATTTTTTTAGTTAATGTTTTGAGAATTTAAAAGAAATTTTCAAGCTAACACCACGAAGAAATTCTGCCACAGTCTTGTGGCCTTCACGACGAGCAACACATAAATTGTCAATTCGTTCTTGAAGGTTCAAGTATCTTCTAAACACTCTGTTTTTTCATGGAATTGCCAACAAATTACTGTAGGACAATAATGCTAACTGTTGCTGATTCTCGTTGAAGCCATTCAATGATTCGCCAAACTGAAGGATGATAGTGACCAACGAGGTTGAAAAATGTGTTATTCCACTCTTTAAAGATGTTGGTACGGGCATTGTTGTTCAAAGCGGCATCATGCACGTTCCAAAGGTAAGGAGGAAACATTGATGGATTGTGATGCATTCTCAGAGACATCATGAGCGTTGCAACGGACTGCTGAATCGGTTTTCCATTTGGTTTTCTTTTTGATATATAAATTCCTGAGACTAACGGGAACTGAACCAGTCCGTTCAACGGCACCAAATCGCCTAGCAACAATTGCACACGCGTTCTTCCGTACTTGACTAACCGCATCTCCAAAAAAAAGATGCGATTTCATCAAGCCATTCAAACCGTGCACACAAAGTCACCCGAACGGACCAATCAAGGCAAGGACTATTACAACCACAACAAACATCCCGTACAGGTATTGAAATATCCTCAGTAACAACAAACACATAACATAATATTCGTATTAGTTATACAAGGGCCGATAGGTCTTCTTGTAAACATGGATAACATATATAGACAATACAATTTTGCTTCGAATAATTGTTTATACAAGTAAATATAAGTAGGAAGCCAGAGGACAAATTTAAAAATTCTTGAGACTAACCGGAATTGAACCAGTCCGTTCAACGGCACCAAATCGCCTAGCAACAATTGCACACGCGTTCTTCCGTACTTGACTAACCGCATCTCCAAAAAAAGATAACAACAAACACATAACATAATATCCGTATTAGTTATACAAGGGCCGATAGGTCTTCTTGATATATGTGTATTTGAATTTAAATGAACCCCTATTTTCAAAATTTACGTAATTGAATTTTTTTGAATTCTTGTCTCGATCTCTGCGAATTCTTCATCATCTGTTTAAAACGCTCTCAATGTACTGCCAAAATGCATCTACTTGTTTCATTAGTATATAGTTTATCTTTAAAATCATGTACTCCTGTTTTTTCTCTATTGATCATGTTGTGATTGAAGCAGTTTTTGTTGAGCAGGTGAGCCTTTGTGATTACTAGTAGTCTCATGCAATTGCTTTATCTGATCTACAGTGACACGATATACGCAATGGCATGTGGGAGAGAATGTCTAGATCATATTGATAATATAATAGAGTCGATGGACAAGAGATAAATGGGCATCTATGATAGAAAAGTTGAGCGAAACTAGACGTTCAAAAAGTGAGAGGGTGAGAGGAAAAGGTGAAAGCAAGTTGTGGAAAACAGTGCAGTTAACGGAATCGAATAGCCCAAAAACAGACCAGACGGAAGCATTATTCCATATAGACTGACAGGTAATCACCAAGTGTTGTGAGACTTAAATGTTGAGTAAAGTAGACATTTAGAGTGCGCCGCTAAAGGTCGCTCGTAGCGTATAAGTTGGAGATGGCACTACGTAGTATCAGACACTACGGCATACCTGGGAGTTCTCAGGTGGATAGCGGATAGTAGAACTTGTTAATCGCAAGTAGGCGTTTTATCTGAAGATACCAGATACGCAAATGCAAGAATAATGGGGCTGTAGACCAGATAGCGGCCAAAACGTTGCCTTTGTCGCTTTGCACACTTAAGGCTGATAATTTGCAAATTGTTAGAAATTCTTCCCGTCAGAAAGAAATCTAAAATGGGTTACTTTAATGGCCACTCACCAAGCTGGGGCTACGAGGATATGGATCAAAGGGGTAAAGAGATTAAAGACTGGATGATGAAAAGTAAGCTAATTTTAATAAACGAGCCAGACGATACACCAGCATTCTACTCTAGAGCCTGGAAAAAACGACAGGTCTGACAATATAGCATGACCACAGATGCTAAACGCAGAAGAAGAAGAAAACCACGATACATGGGAAGAACTTGCACAAAATAGATCTATATGGCGTTCTAGAATAAAAAAGAGCGCATCATCTTGTGAAAAGATGAGAAATGCAGCAGCTCAGCGGTGACTTTCTAGCGGAGATCAGCTAGAAAGTCACCGATAGACCAAGATCCGTCTACAGTCGTCATTCCATGTCCGAACTGTCCAAGGACATTTAAAGCTATAGTAGAGCTCATTAGCCATCTACGAACTCATAATCAAGGACATAACTCTAAGTGAATTTTCAAAAGTGGATGTAACAAATGGTCATCATCACTTGTGATGGACGAAAGAACACGAACACCTATATACACGTATATGTCTGTATTCCAATGTATGCTGTGATATCAGTATATACTTCTATATATGTCTAGATATTTGTATGTATATATGTGCTTATACTTATAGGTATCTATGATTATCAAATAGAATGTATACATATTTGTTTAGTTCGTGATTGTATTTGAATGTATATATATTTCCTTATCTATCCTATACTGTCAAATGCTATTCTACCTTACACATTTCTATATTCCCTGTATCTATGTGTAGCTGTCCCCTCCCCCGCGCACTGTCTTTCTCTAACCTTTCCCCCTTTATCTCCCGTCGCCCACTAACCCCCCCCCCCCCCCACCCCGTTCTTGGCAATACTATTTGGTGTCCCATTTCTTTATTTTTGCATCTTCCATCTTTTAGTATTCCATAATTTATACATATTGAACTCATCAATATGCTCTTATTAAAATTGTGTTACGCCGGATCTGGGATGTTACTGGGTGATGCTTTTATGGTGAGAGAAATCTTTCTCCCAGTCATTTCGTTTAAATTCGTTATGGTTTTGTTTTCTTATCTGCTTTTGTTGTCTTGATAAAGGACCAATTGGACCGACACGTTGACAATTGTATTTGTTCTTTGTTTTATTGTTGTTTTCTATATTTTATTTTTTTATTGACATCTTTCTTCAGTAACACATCTACCTTATTTGTATTTACCTCGAAGATTGGGTACCCAGGTTCCGTCCGTCAGAGACGTCCGGATTTCGGTTCAGCTATATCAGCAAGGAACAGGAGGTGGGGGTCAAGTCTTGGCTGAAGTAGATTGTTAGTCTACATGATTTGGAACAGGGACTTAGCGGGCAGTCTGGTCAATCTGGAAGATTCTACAACTCTTAGTTGTCGAGACCTAAATGAGATAAAATAATACTTGAGCAACATATCTGTTGGGAATACGCTAGAACGATCGCTGAGACGCCGAATAATTTATATCAAACAAGATAGGATCTGGGTTTCGCAATCACTCATTATCTGGGACGTCGTAACCAAGATTGCAAATAGCGGCTAGAAGAGGCAGAACGGGTCATTTAGAGCATTGCGATGGTCAGATGGTGTGAACTGTAACTAGATACGGATATATTCATAATTTATTTTTGTTTCATTGATTCTTGAAGCTGTTAAATTTCTACGATTGATGTTGTACAAAGACATACTGAAAAACTTTTATGTGAAAATTTGAATCATGTATCAGTTAGCAGGTAATTTACTAGTATGTGTATTAACTAGTGTATGTATTAGCATTTGAGAAATATCGCTGCTATCCATCTGACGAGGATTGGGTGAACATGGAAGAACAAGAACATGTTGATGCCTTCTTTTTCTTTTTCTTTCAATTGAAACATATCATGTAATTCTGTCTCCTGAATAAAACTCACTGTCTTTTGTAGTTCACACATTGGTCCATAGAGCTTTGATTCCAGTGTTGTTTCCTCATGTTGATGGGACGCTTCAAAGGCCCTCTATTTTACACGTCCTCCAAGTCCACTGCAACAGCGCACCTTTCTAAACCTCTGTAGACATTCTCAAACATACCGCAGCCGAAGACCGGCGTTGGACAATGTTTCTTTCTGGCTTCTGTAGCTTTCGAACTTGCTTGGCAAATGTGACTCTCTTCAAAATCTTGAGAGATGCGTTGTGTACACTCTTCTCAATGGGCTACTATATTATCCCTGACAGTTTATTATATTTCAGCATCCTACAGGAGAGTTACATAAACGACCTGGAATGTATGTTAAAGGCAATATCAGTGAAGAATGGCTGCACAGCAACTTAAGTACAGTGTAAGTACAGTCATCCCTCAGTTATCGCGGTTAATAGGGAACAGAACCGGACGCGATAAGTGAAAAACCGCAAAGTAGTGTCATTCTCTCATTTTTTACACAAATACATTTTTTGTCTATGTATAATATCAATAAGTGTATATGTTATCATTAGAATATTAAAGAATAATTTCAAACATGTAAATAAAATATTAATTATATAATAACATACATAAAATAATGTATAAATAATATAATATGATACGTGTGTGTGTAACATAAGTAGATGTAACTAAAGTGTACATACTGTAAATATGTTTTTAGAAATCAGCGATGTACTGAGGCCGCGATAAAATTAACCGCGAAGTAGCGAGGGATGACTGTATTGAGATAACCGGTATTTACTTGGCTACTATTGTTGTACGGGGGAGGGGTTCGTTCGCTGTCCCTCGTTCTTATGTTATTGTAGACTCCTAATATTTTCTATGATGATACCCGATTCTATCCATTTCAACACTTTCCTCGCAATTTGGAAGAGAGTCACATTTTCCCAAGCACGTTCGGAGGCTACAGAGGTCAGAAAGTAACATTGTCCAATTCCGGTCTTCACCTGCAGTGTGTTTGAGGATTTCCACAGAGGTTTAGAAACATGCGCTGTTGTAATTGACTTGGAGGACACGTAAAACAGAGGGACTTTCGAGTGTCTCATCAACATGCCGTTGTTTTTCCATGTTCCCCCATTCCTTTCCAGATGGACAGCAGTTGTGTTGTTTAAATTCTCGAAAGAAAGATGGCTCTATGTGTGATGTCTGAACATACTAAAAAAAAACTCACAGACGAACCGCAGAGACCTGCTCTATCACATGCCATGTGGGAAAGATATAAACGTATATTGAACAGAATACTGTTCAATGTTTACACAGTGGCTAACACAGAACATCAGCTTGATGGCAAAAGTAGAACACTGTCCTTTCCTGGCGATTTTCTGATATACAGATAGAGCAAGTTCAGAATAGAAACTGGAATTGTTTGAAACTGGCTGGAATATCAAGCCTATTCCTCTGCATGCATACTGCCTGTCTAAAAGCGAATGTTTCCGAAAGTCTAAATATGTGATGCGTTAGTTAGTTAGTTAGTTAGTTAGTTAGTTAGTTAGTTAGTTAGTTAGTTAGTTAGTTAGTTAGTTAGTTAGTTAGTTAGTTAGTTAGTTAGTTAGTTAGTTAGAAAGTTAGTTAGTTAGTTAGTTAGTTAGTTAGTTAGTTAGTTAGTTAGTTAGTTAGTTAGTTAGTTAGTTAGTTAGTTAGTTAGTTAGTTAGTTAGTTAGTTAGTCGTCGGATCATCATCACTGCAAACTGGACACATCCATAGTTGCTCCGATCTCTCCTTGAGTGTATCCGCCATCACACTTCTGCTGACAGTACCGGTCCTATGCTGGTTGACCATCATTCTTCTGTGCCCTCCAAAATGTTCACCTCTAGCAACACCGCATTTCATTCCCCGATCTTTAATCCTAGCCATTGAAAAGGAATCATCATCCACATTAGTCTCACTCTCGCGTGTTATATCTCTTAAGGAGTTCAAAACGTCAGCGCGATTTATTGCCCCATCGCCCTGTGCCACAATCATGCACGATGCCAGTTGATCCGCTCTTTCATTGCCTCGAACGCCCACATGTGCCGACACGAAAATAAATGTAACCACTTTCAAGCTCGCCTTTCTCAAGGCCTCAATCCACTATTCGCGAACGATACCCACTTGTACCTTCTTAATCATACTCATAGAGTCACTCAAGATGCAGACCTGCGTTACTTTCTGTGTGTGTAGCCTCTCAAATGCCTTGGCCACCGCCATAGTCTCCATGGTCATACTACTCGTAGTGACCGCAAAGGCACCATTTTACCTGCGCACTGAGCTGTAAAGGCCCAAGCACTGCGAACATGCCTAATTACAGATCCATCAGTGTATATAATCACTCTTTGGTATTCTTACTGATTAAAGCCTGCACTTCTTTCTCCAAAGCTGTGGGACACCATTCTCTGCATTCCCTGCTAAGTGATATTACTACTCTCAAACAAGTTTCAAAATATGTGGGTAGACCTATCAATTCCGCACCTGCTGCCACAACATGTAATGTGCACACGCTTTGTATGACATCCTCAGCACGTCCCATCCACGACCTTCCTCTCTTGAGTCTGCTGCCTTTAACTTTCTGTATTTCTGAATGCAACGGGTGTTCCTCATCTGCATGTATTTGAAGGTACGCCCGTGCACGGCAATACTGTAATCTATGCTCAGCTGTGGGGCAGTCAAGTAGGTATCGCATAACTCTTGTCGATGTGTCTCTTGTGCATCCCAGAATGATACGCATTGCTGTATTCTGGACTCTATCCAGTCTTTCGATCTGCAGTGCATATTCCACCACAGCCACAACCAAATCCTGGTACAAAAGAAATAACAATTTTTGCTCACACTGCGCAGCAGCCATAACCTTCATTGCTGCTAAGTCTTTGCTTCCCCTATGATAATGTGGTCAACATGTTCCCTGAAACTCAGGCTTCTGTCAAAAAACACACCCAGATATCTCATTGTGCTAGTTCTTTCTAAACTTTTCCCGGACAACGAAACTTGTGGCATGGGTGTCTTTACCGTGTGATTGTTCAAGGAAAACCACGTCACGAATGCCTTAGACGGATTAACCACTGCTCCCGTATCTCGACACCAATTTGTCAGTCTGCCCAGCTCCTTCTGTAGTTCCACGACGCACTCTTCTCGATTTCTGCCCTGTCTATACACCAGGATATCATCGGCCTATGACATCGTTCTGCCAACACCTGTGATTTGATTGTCAGCGATATGTACTGTGTATACATTGAAAAGTACAGGATAGAGACGATCCCTGTGGCAGACCAAGGCTAATAACCGTTGGTGCAGATATCCAGTTACCACACTTAAGAACTACAACCCTGTGCATCAGGGCGGCGCCAACCCAATGCACGACAAATGATTAACTGCAAGATTTAACAGCTGGTGCATCAAGATATCCAAGGACACCATATTGTACGCATCCTCAAGGTCTATTGCTACCGCACATGTCTCCATGCGCGAATCGAACCCCTCAAAAACATCCTGCGCAAATATGGCTTCATTCTGCCATGTCTTCTTTCCTCGACGATATCCTCCTAACAATGTTGGTAAACACTTATTTCTTTAAAGATAACACGATACTTTCCGGGCCACAATTTTTTCCAAAAGCTTGCCAATCATATTCTGCATTGTTATTATTCTGTAGCCATGTATCCTGGTGTGGTCCTTCCCAGGTTTGTGTAGTGGAACTAAATAGCTGTGCAACCAGTCTTCTTTCACTGTGCCCTTTAGAAGGCTATTATTGAACATGTCCTCCAACTCTCCCAACTCCTCATCCGTTCTTCGACTAATGTCATCGTATCTAATGCCATCTGTGCTGTGCTGTGTTTTTTGTACTTTTCAGTGCCTTCCTGATTTCTTCAACTGTGATTAGCATATGGTTTTCCATGCTCAAGTTCTTACACGTGTCTGTGATCGTTTTCCTGATTTCTGCGGTGTAGTGTGCCAGCAACGCTGTACCTTTTGTCTCTTCCGTCTTTGCCAGACGGTATCGTCGCTCTGGAAATCGGCAGTAGTCACGCGTCTTGTCAGACCATTCATGGACTTGTGTTACCGCCAGAACAATTTTAGTGACTTTTCGCGTGTGATCTCCTGGCATTTTCGTCCCATTTTGACGCCTTTGCTGACTGCAATATCTTTGAATGTTTGGACTAAGATATCTTTCTTCCGTTTCCATTGTGCGACCTCCATGGGCTGAGCCGCAATTCGTTTCCTTGCCTTTTGCCATAGTGATACTGCTTTCCGTTTCTCTCTCCATGCCCTTTGAACCTCTTCGTTCCACCAGCGGGGCCTGGTTTCCCACTACTAGAGCCTTACGTTTGTCTTGTCGAATTCTGCGCACAACATCCACTCCTCTGCGATCATACTTAAAGGATCTTACCTTTGGCCTTATCTGCTTACTTTTGTCATTTTTTAAGAGAACAACACATGGGACGTGGTAACTGCCATGATGCCCCAGCACGTCCCATTTGCAGATAGCCACAGAAGCTGATGACACCAATGATGCGTGTAGCTGACGAATGAATCCATTATAGAGAGCTAAAAGAAAGTGTACCTGTGGAAAAGTACTAAAATCTTGTCTACGAAGACGCGAGTATGGAAGGAAGCGAGCAAGCCGAAAATTAGTTAGCCTTGTCGAAATAACAGATAGTCAGCCTGTGGACTGAGCAGACATACTCAATGCTCTTCTTGTGTCCGCACAATCGGATGATTTTGAAATGCACGAGCGTGAGTCAGCTTCGAGAATTCCCGAATTGGAAGTGAAGATAGGTATGATCCGTAACAACACCTAATTAAAATTTCAATAAGAACACTGAACCAACATAGAACAGGATACATTAGCTGCTATACCCTAAGATATTTACTGAAGTGGAGATCTGAGCACCAATCAACATACCTAATGCCCGATACCTAAGTTATTAAAGTCATAAACAAAGTTAATGTTCAGCTAGATCCAAATGTTGAATTTATACTACAGTCTACTAGTTTAACACATATGTTCAACATTGCAGGTGATAGAGGGGAACCTTATGAAAGTCATGGACATATACTTATTGGTTTTGTAGTCCATGTTTCTAAATCTAGTGTCACAATTCTCTCCATCACAGAACCAACGATCCAGTTCACAATCCAATGATTGACTTCACAAATAATCCAAGAAATATTTAGAATGGACTTCCCACGTATTATATCCTCCAGATAAATCGCTGCTGCCATCGCCTCCTGCTTGAACTTACATCGGTATTAATCACCATTTCAAAAGTAACAGCATTATCACATTTCCATTTCCTGTCCGAAAGTTATTCATTACATTACATTATATAACTTTCTTATCCAGTAACTTGCTGTATATTATTTTCTAAATGACACCATAGTTTAGAAATAATTTCGATTCGTTGCCATATTCATTAGGATGTCTTCAAACCGGTATGTTGCCAAACGTCTGACACACAATAATTATGCATTTCGATGTTGAAGGCTCCCAAATTCACAGAAAGATCAAAGGATTCACAACTAACAACTGACTGGGATATCGACACATGTACTGTTTAATAGCTCATGGCCTGACTAGCTTCAGTACTTATGGAAATGCCCACAGTGCAGTAAAGCTATTTCCTAATAATAAAAAAAGCAACTTGACAAAACAAAAAGATATATGCAAATTTAAATTGAATTTCAATGAATGTAACTCAATACATGGAAACAATATAATTTATGAAAAATGTATAATATAATAGTCCTGTTAATGTCAAATCTCCAGAACGCGCTATAAATAATGCATTTACGTCACGGAATTCCGTCAGACAGCACATAAAAATGATTGGTCTATCTATCTATCTATTCGCTTAAACCCTTTGTTGCCTTTCGGCGAAAGGGGTAGAAGAGTTTTCTGGAGTTTTCTCTTATGTGCTGAGTATATTGTGGAATTTGTCGCTTCTTTTATTTCAGTGGTCCATCCCTTTTGTGGTCGTTCTCTAGGTCTGTCTTCGCTGTATCTGTGTAGCATAGCTTGCTGTTGTATGCTGTTTGATGGTAGTCTACTGATGTGTACAAACCATTTGATCTGTTGCCTCTTGATGTATTCTAAGATTGGGGTGGTGCCAGTTTTTAAGCAGACAACATCTTTGTATACAAATGATATTGATGTACTAACAGGTAAACTTATGTATCGGTTTCTGTTTAAAGTAATCTAAAATACAAGATATTTAAAATATACTTATAATTTTCTTTAAATGATGGATAAAGATGATCCAATCGCAAGAAAGCATTTTAAAAAAACATTACATGAACGAAAAGCTCGATGGTTGAGTAATCAGTACAGAGTAACTCGCTTACATTAGTGTCGCAATGATGCAGAGCATAGACATTGAATTGAAATAGAGATACACATAATTGATCAAGAATGCATATGATGAAACTGTTGAGCACACACAGAGACGTCTAGCTGCAGATGCCGAAGCTCAATAATTGTCACAAATGCGTCGAAGTCAAGCAATTTCAAACGAAGCAGCAAATATTGCTGAGGATCGTGTTGCTGTACATAGCTGTGGTATTTTCGATATTATATGTCAATTTTGTGGGGCTAATAAATTTTTGGACGATAAAGATAGCGAGTTTACAAGTTGTTACCGAAAGGCAGAGATCATGATCCCAAAGCCACAAGACATCCATTGTATTAGGCTGGAGTATCCCGAGTCTGATGCGCTTGATGTTTTCTGATATTACACACCCTAATACGCACATTTTCGCGAACGAATATTCGTTCTTATAATAGCGTTTTTCTTTCGCATCAATGGAATCAAAATTATGGATTGCCAAGGTCGAGGTCCATACGTTTTACAAGTTCATGGAAAAACTTATCATCGAACTTCTCATATGCAACCGTTATACAACAAAGTTCCACAGTTCGATAAGTTGTATGTTTTGGGCAGTACTCAAGCAACAGACGTTCGACAAGCACACGCAGCAAATGATACATACGAAAGAGAAAATCTCGATAAATTCGACTTATTTTTCGTCAGCACAATAGACTAACACAGTCGTATCAGTTAATGCGTAATATCGAAACAAAAAAATTCAGAATGCTGCTCACACTGGCAAAGCAATCCCAATAGTAAAAAGGTCTTCAAGCGCGATCGTCAATGTGATAAACGTCGCTATAATGAACCAACATCTAACGAGGTTGCACTAGTTTTCGCCAACGACGATGGAGAACCACCTTTTAACCGCTACATTTGAATTTACCCATTAAATCCAGAGAATCCAACAAAGCAGCTCGTTAATATCAATATACTTAGCTCGAATATGAATCCAATGGCACACTAATTTTTCTTCCCATACGGTGAACCTGGTTGGAAAGCACATTGACAATGTGAGACATATCATGGTAGGAGCCTAATAAATTTCGTCTGGACGAGACGACGATATCGGAATGAATCTAGTATAATATAATCACAGTAGATTGGAGGAAACAATGAGCAGTAAATTGGCTGTTACGAAAGTCTATAGTATCTTTGAGTCTTAACATTATAAAAGTCATTGTTAAAAAAATGTACCCTGGATCATGCAATGCGGTAATTGCGAATACGTAATTTTGTTTAGTTGAAAAATCGTCATTATAAAATGAAAAATTTAGATTCATAATTATCAATGTCACGTGTTTGTTAGCACGCACAATATATCGTGAAAACGTAAATCATCTTGACGGAAGCAATCGTTAATAAAGTAAGTTGGTAAAGAAATGAAACAAACAAATCCAATTACCATGCTGAACAGCCGGCACCAACGAAGCCAATTATGACAAAAAGTAATAATAAGTAGGTCTGAGTGTCGAAATTTTTTAGTTTATAGTAATAAAGAAATTAGTATGTGAAGTAAATTAAGAAACTGTTTCTATGCTGGAAGAACAGAGATTAAATATTCCTACACTGTATACTTTCTGT
>CM067298.1:69846496-69888996 GCA_034231615.1 Meghimatium bilineatum | reverse complement strand
GCCACGCTTGATTCGTTTTCCCTGTGACTCATCTAGACGTTGGTGCAGATGGTGGTGTTTGTATTCTGTTCCTTTAAGGTACGACCTAACCGGTGCTACCTGCTGTCGCACTCTAATACTGGGGAGATCAAGCAGAAATCATATAGCATAGATGGGTGTATCCTTGGTATACCCCAGTACCGCTACCATTACCTCATTTTGTACTTTCTCCAATCTATCGACTTGTGTCTGTGACAGTGTTAGTAGGCCGATGTTATAATCTATACACATACAGACAATGTTAGAAATAGGAGTATCTAGAGAGGAGGGAAGGAAAAGTAAATCCTTTGGAAGGCCCCGAAGATCACGCAATCAACACCTGAGAGGGACTCTGAGTCTACATAAGTAGTGTTATTTGATCAACTCACTACGTGAATGTGCGAATGTGCTACTGAATGCGCTGAGTGTGCATGCATATCCAATATGGTGGGGAGATGAAATCGGCCGAAATCGGTCGACTCTGGGGTGTGACCCCGAACTATACCGGATAGAACCGATCCGGTACAATGTGAAATGTACGTGAGGTCGCCATCAATCATACAGGTCAACATCAGTGAAGGTTGTGGCAAATATGCACCCATCTATGCACTTCCGTCTCTGCACCCATCTATGTAACTATTCAAACTAACACACGGTGCCGCAAGGATGTGTGTAACTAATCAAACTACCAGTCGTCTCTGTACCCATGCATGTAACTATGCAAACTAACACCCGACTTCGCAAGAATGTAGGCAACTACTCAAACTAACAGCTGTCTCCGCAAGTATGTATGTAACTACTCAAACTACCAGCCGTCTCTGCACCCATGCATGTAACTATGCAAATTACCGGCCGTCTCTGTAGCCATGTATGTAACTATTCAAACTAATACACGGCGCCGCAAGAATGTGTGTAACTAATCAAACTATCAACCGTCTCTGTACCCATGTGCATAGCTATTCAAACTAACAGCTGTCTTTTCAGGCATGTATGTAACTACTCAACCTGAAACTCGGCCCCTCAAGGATACAGGTAAATATTCATACTACCAGTCGTCGCTGCACACCTGTATGTAACTATTCACACTAGTACTCCTCTTCGAAAGTATGTATGCAACGACTCAAACTAACAACTGGGTTCTCACATTGTGAAACCATGGTCCCTTTAGCCACAACTACTAATATGAAATAATATTTAACAACCACATTCGATAACACTCATAATATTGACTAAGAAGAGTGTATCAGCTGACCTGTAAGTATACTGAATCACCCGAAAAGTCTAATATGTTGTTTATCACACACTGAAAATCAGCTGAACCAGAGGAAATTATAGCTCTAACTTGGTGAGTTATCACCGCACGTTCACGCTTAAGACAGCGTCAGTAGTCGCCCCTACCGTGTTTATAGCGTGTTCATGCTGACCTACCAGAAAAACCGGTTCTACCTAGTTAAAACTGGTTTTATCTAGTTATTTCAGAAAGACAATAGACTGTAAGAAACTTTTCGCTGATTCAGCAGTCTGCATCCTATAAATACCATCAATCCTGAAATTATCTTTACTCTTAAAAATAGCTGCTGACTGCTAAACACCACAACCATTTCAGACTTCACCAGACCAATCTAGATTTTACTGCAAGAAATTGTGAGTTATATGTATTAGTACGAGCACGGACTTATGACCTACCATTTTGCTCTTTATTCTAGCGTCTTTATATTTTATATGCGCTATATATGGTATATATAATATTATATAAATATTATATTCTATAATATAATATATAAAACCACTATGGTATACACTCTATAATCTATGGTCTTTATTTATATGCTCTTTATCTATGGTTTAAATCGACATATGTCATCGTCATTAAATCGTCATAGTCTGACAACCTGTATTCTTGAAGGGGCCACTATCATACCAGCCACCCATATATATGGTGTATGCAACAAAACCCTAGCATTTTCCTCTTTTTACTAGCGTCTGTATACTGTATATGCTATATATATATATATATATAATACACATTAAAAATTATATATAATATAAATAATATAATATATTATATAAATACTATATTAATTTATTACTTTAATTTATATATACTATAAATAATATAATATATCATATTAATTATTGATATAATTATCAATACATTAAAAAACATTATGTATTATATAAATAATATAAATTAATACATATTAATTATATTATTATTAATATATTTAAAAACAACTATTTATAGTATGTATACCATAACCACCATGTTATAGAGGGTATAATATATAGTCTTTATATATCTACGGTCTATATCCGTTTTAAGGGTGTCTGACAATGTGTGTTCTATTCGTTCACAGGCCACTATAGTAACAACCAGACCCATTTGTGGTGTTTGCAACAAGACCTTCCCCTAATATTTGTACTTAAACGCCACGTGGCTTGTACAGTTTGCAGAAAAAGATACACATGCACAATGTGCGCGCAGGTGTGCACATACCCAGCCGCTCTAGCGCTTTACATTAAGCGGGCACATTTAAACAAATTAGTGGTGAACACTACACAAACCCCAACAACATACACTGAACAACAATCAAATGTGTCCCCATCAACACACGTCACTGCAGTAACCCATGCGTATACTGGGATGTCTTCACCAACATGCTTGCCACTACAACCCATGAACACAACACTTGCAACCATAAAACGACCCGCTGAACCAGAGGCCAGCACGGCTAAAATCATAAAACTGATCAACTTGCCGGGCTACCGGCTGATATTAAACAAATTTATAGATAAAATTAGGAAACAAAACCCATTCACGCATTCTCACAATGAAGGCACAGTACACAATATTTCATTCACCAACAGAATCACACACAACCAATTGGCAAAACATACTGATACCAATACACAACACACACGTTAATCGTTACAAAATTAGTCTTACAAAACACCTTATTCTCCTCCACAAGGAGACCCTAGAGTCTCGCTTTTTTCACGGTTCTACTAACAGCACCTCTGTGTTAGAGAGGCATGTGATGATAAATAACCGAGCGGATATGATTATTTTATCACTATGGTCAACGAAATCGATTCAAACAAACTCGGTCTCAGTGTGCGACCCGACACCAAGTATGAATAAGAGAATATTTGTGCCACCGAATTTTAACTTTATTTTCTCACAAACTATACACTATGTTGTTCTTTAGACACACTCCCACCACATATAGCATGTAATAGAAGTATTAATATATTACAAAACAACGAAGCAACAAACACGCCATATAACGATAATCTCTGTTTCTTTCGTTGTTTAGCACTGTATGACAAACACAATATCAGAGTACTCAACATACCGATACGTAGTTTACTGAGCGACTGGTAGATCTACCAAGACAAAGAATCACAGACCGCTTTTCCTGGTGTGACGATTGACATCCTTCCATGCTTAGAAGATTGTTATGAACTCAATATTGACGTATACGAATTTGACGAGCTAAACATTCTAACACCTATAGTCCGTAGTAGTAGCGCATTTCTCGATACCATATACCTACTACACCATAAAGAACACTTTATGTATATTAATAATTTTGACGGGGTTAGCCACTCTTGTGGTTGTCCCAAATGTGGGAAAGTCTGGAAAAGAAACTCAAATCTAACACGCCAAACTTGTAAAGGCGGGATCAGCACTGGCGTGTACCCGTGTGGAGTCTACATACATTCTCCGTGAAACGGTATTTGAAGAGCTGGTAAAGATTCTACCAGCTGAGTTGATAGTTTAGTTTGTTCATTTCCTGCCGCAAGCGACACATAGGGCAGAGGTTTTGGTTCTGCATATGATGCGGTCCGCTGCTTGCAGCTTTTGTTCCTGGATGGTCTACAGTCTATTAATTCCCCTTCTTTAAGAATGGTGTTTTTAAGGGTTGTTTTAGGTCTTCCTCCTTTTCCTTTACCCTCAGGTGACCACATAAGGGCTTGTTGGTTTATTCTGTTTACATCTAGTCGTAAAACGTGACCAAGGTATTTCCATCTTCGTTTTCTTATGATGTTTGAAACATACTCTTGGTGTGTTTTGTCTCTTAGATCACTATTTGTGACGAAGTCGTTCCATTTTATGTTCAAAAGATTGTGAAGACATTTATTTTCGAAGCTGTTTAGTTTGTTGTCTGTTGCTTGAGTTGATCTCCAGCTTTCACTACCATACGTTAGCATTGAGACAATACATGAGTTAAATAGCTTTAGTTTGGTGTTTGTCCCAAGATCTTTTGATTTCCAGATATTAGTTTATTTAGCAAATAGGCTAGCTGCCACTGCTATACGTGTGTTTATTTTCTTCATTGAATCTGATATTCATTGAGTTTATAGCGTTTGGTTATATATATCCTTACAGGGCCACATTTGACTTCGAATACTATTTTGATTTATCCAACTGTGAAAAACAGTCGACAAAAAAAACACGACCTACATCGCAAAGCATATCCCTATGTCATGTTCTGTGGCATTCAATGTCCCTGATAAGAAAGACCCAGTCAGCACAAGAGACCCTCAGGAACTGGTTAATAGTGTGGTACGTATTTAGAAGAAATCGCTGATGTCACTGGGAATATCTTAAATAAATGTTTTGCAGATCATCTCAAGGGCTTGCTTGATGGTGAGCATTTTATAGATGTGTAGACTCTAAGGTTATCTTGAGAAACTACCTGTAATTGGGTTTATTACGGAGAAATATGATTTAATTGTATTAAACCATATTTTGCCAGAGTTTTAAAATAAACCTCAAACGAAGAAGTGACCTTTGACTTCGCTGTGAAGCGAAATAATAATTGTATGTGCATATCCACTGAAAAGTTAAAGTTTCTGGATATTGTCAATGAGCTTGCACCAAGTTTTAGTTACAGTATGTATCTGGCAGCTTACAACGTAGTCGAGCAGAAGACGAATATGTAACAGGCCTGGCGCAGTTAAAGGAATCATATTTACCACCACATGCGGCCTGCTACTCATGGCTTTGAAAATCCAACATTTCTGTTGAAGAGTATGAGTACTGCCAAAACACCTAGCGGAAGAATAAAATGACGAAATTGCAAAATTTTCTTTAATGGTACAATAACAAAGATGTCGCTCCCATGTTAAAGGTACTTTCCAGCCAGATTAAATTCTATGCCAATTTGGGATTGATATGTTTAAGGACGCCATATTTGTTCCGGGTATCACCCTGAGGTACCTTTTCAAAACCATACCACACGGTGTAGTCTTTACGTTGTGCGCCAAGTATGAAAAAGACCTACATAACATCACCGGAGGACCATCAATTATTTTTCATCAACACCATGAGGTAGATAAAACCCAACATCCGCAGTGGTAAGATGGTTAAGAGCACCAAGGGGTACGATACTAATGCTCTTCATTTGTGGGCATTAATGCAGGAGATGCCGAAAGATTTTTCCATTCCCGAATCCACGATGATTGCTTTAAATAGCACATGTGAAATCTGTACACCATTAAATGTAGGGAGTGGCTAACTTGGATGAGTCATACGAGAAACACAGAGATTATCACATAATTGAACGCTAAGGTACATAGGGTGGGTGATGCTCCTATTCCCGTAGATGGCTATTGTACCATGACACGCACCGCCTTTCAATTTCATGGTTGTCTGTTTTATGGGAACCCCAACTGTCAAATCACGAAAGATCATGTCGTCATCCCAGTCAACAAAAAAGACCTGGCTCTGTTGTATTTGGATACATGTTCTACAAGTAGGCTCTTTTCTAGCGAGTGTGCTGGTGTTGTTTTCGAGTGTTAGGAATGTGAGTGGCAGGCACTAAAAAAGATAGAGAAAAAGCATCAGAGACTTTCTTGCTACCGCATTCACTCGGCGAAAACCATCCTAAATACACGAAACCTACCCATGACTAAATTCTCGCAGCTGTTGTCGATTATTCGTGTTTTAGGCTTGTTGAATATGATATTCATGTCCCAGATGATTTTAAATCGTATTTTTTAGAGATGACACCTATCTTCAAAAATATTACGGTTGGTCAGGCAGATATTCCTCCGCTAATATAGAAATACGCGGTTGAACACAAGCTATTGACCATACCCCGTCGAACGCTTATTGGGAGCTATATAGCTAACAAAATCCTGTTGACCATACCCCTGCTAAAGTGGTATCTGACTCACGGCCTGGTAGCTACATACATCTACCAAGTTATAGAGTATTAACCTGTAGCATGCTTCAGCCAGCATGGTGATACTGTTGCCAGAGCTCGTCGCAAGGGTGATCTCTCCACAGCCGCCTCTATTACAAGTGATACTATGAAATTACTTGGGAATGCGGCTTATGGAAAAACCCTTACCAATAAAGCTAAACATGCATAAGTGGTGTATGTTGCACCTACAGCGACCGACAGGCTGGTGAATAGCCCCTACTATAGGAAGATAAGATAGGCGAGATTGGTCCTGATCTATACGAGGTTGAGTCACGGTATCAGCACACGAAGTGGTACTTGCCCATCCAGATTGTTTTTTTCTCGTACCAATATGCCAAGCTTAGGATACTTGAATTTTACTATGACTTCGTCAATAGATTAGTCGACAGTGTTGATTTTTAGGTAACGGAGATGGATACAGAATTGCTTTATTTAGCCCTATCAGCTGACAGTCTGCATGACGTCATTAAGCCTAGCATGATGGCAGAATATCGACTAGTCTACGACCAGTGGTTCCTAGCGAAACCTGTCAGGCTCATACAGACCTCTTACTCGACCCACGTAAAGTCTGTCCCCTGTGTATCGATGCTAGTCTATTCGATAAGCGGAAACCAAGCATAATCAAACTCGAATATGCTGGTATTGGTATGCTCTCCATAAGTAGCAAGACATATCACTGTTATGGCCCCTACGACAAGACATCAACATAGGGGTTAAGCAAGACACAAAACAAATCTGATTCAAAGATATTCTCCGACGTCCTGACAACCAGACCGTGTTGTGGGGCTAAAAATCTGGGTTTCAAAACGACAGACACCGCTGTATACGAACAACACAGAGCAACACAGAGCCACGAACAACACAGAGCCTCACTTTCCTACTTTTACATTAAACAACATGTACAGCCAGATAATATCTCAACAACGTCACTATCTATTTAAGCATTCTCTAACCGATGCTTGGTGTCAGTTTCTTTTTATACTATATTGTTTATATATTTAGAAATTTGTGTATGATTTCCTTTTGCGTGATTATTCCTTTAGAAAAAAATGTGTATGGCCTTTTCATAATTTTATGCATGTATCGTCTTTTCTTCATCTGATACTTTTATTCGCTGTTGTATAATGTATTGCTACTTTTATACCTAATATCATGCCTTTATATGTACCAAAATATAAAAAGTAAGTAAAATAAAAGATTTTCCTATGCTTAAACAATTTTGTTTGTTTTCTATTTGTGTGTTAAATGTATATGTCTCTTGATTATAACCTCACCCTTAAGTGGGTTCTTGGCCTGCTTCTGACCCCAAGCCACGCTTGCCCTGTATCTGTCTTCTGGTGTAACCTGGTTCTGGTCAACACGATCTGGTATTCTTGCCCTGTGATAATCTATAAGTTCTTGACCTGTGGATAGCCTTGGCACTCTGAATCTGAAATATTGTTCTTCGCAAAGGGACAACATAACACACAGCACACACAATTTTTAAAAACATGAAAATACTTAACAATCAAATTGTTTCAGAGATTTTAAAATAATGTATTTATGAATCGCGTACACTTTTCGAAATAGGTAAGAAAAAAGAATATTCACTGTATAATTGACTTTTGATAAAATAGTATCACAACCGGCTGTGTTCTTTGTTTCTTGGCTGTTTTTAGTTTAGACTTTTTCTGTAATGGTTTGTTGTGAGCTGGTTATGATACAGGGGTATCAGGCACATAGCTAGAGTCGGGTGTGAAATACATCTCTAGGTTACCACAAAAATATGTGAATCAATCTTCGTAGGTCTTTGAAACTATAGCAGATGAATCACCGTACGTGTTTGAAACGCCAACTGATGAATTGTTATATGTGTTTAAAACTGGAGCATTTGAAGTTTGCTTTGTAGGAAAAACACGGAAGACTCTATCAAATTCATTCAGAATACCATCGTGTAGTTCTACTAGATCGACACATTCTTGTCGACTTATCGTTATGCCTGTTTTAGTTGGATATTTTATGTTTGTATCACAGAATCTGGAAGGAGGTATCTTTAATGATGATACGGCCACAGCATTAACACCATCGCCTAATGGTTTAATCATATCGTTGGTTCTGGAAAAGTATGTAACTGAGGAACCCATCTTCTTGATACAACAGGACTTTGCAATATCATTTCTATACTGGTAGTGCATTGTAAGGTTTTAGAACAAGTGAACTTCTTATTTATGCTCACATCGGCGGCCAGAGCACACAACGCGCGTGCGGCGGTCGGGAAACTGATTGGTCGGGTATGGGCCATTATTCATGGATGAACCCACACCAGTATGACGTTTATAGGTCACAGGTGTTGGTAGCTTTTATTTGTGATGACACTTGGCATGGGCACACCGTGGTGGCTAAGTCACAGATGTTGTACGCGTGACCTTTGCTTGAAGTGGTTCGAGACTAGTGCGTATACAAACTTATCATTTTCACTGTTTGACTGTGAAAGATCGCAATACACGGACCATGGACGCACCCTGTGCTTTTAACATTAAGAAATACACAACGTATAATCCACAAGTAGAACTCAACAAATCTTGTAATACTCTTGAGTTGTAAATATAAGGTCTGTTTGAATTTCTTTTTAGAAATTTAGTAATCTCTGAAAGGCTAGGCGGAGGCCAAATGAATCAAAATATGTAAATGTTCCAACGTCATCGTAATATAGGGCGACCGAATGGGAGCCAGGTTTATAACTGGGGTCTGTATTGAAAACAAAAGCGGCTGTGAGTAGGATCAATGTAGCGCGGTAACTTATCCATTGGTACGATTCGTACTAAACGGAGACGACGAATCCTGATATCTTGTCTTAACAGGTCGTAGATTTGGTTAGTATTTATTCTCTAAAGCTAAAAAGGCTGTAAAAATTGATCTGGTCTTGGATACCTCCAAATCACTGTCAACTTCAAAGTAAATTAAAACTTTAATGACCGATGCTAAAACGGTGGCGAATTTCAGGTCAATGGCCAGCGGTCCAGACTTCGCCATCTCTAATTGATCACCATCAAACAAGCTAGGCGTCAGATCAAAGGCGTGGAGATTATACTATGCTTAAAACCTCAAACGTCCATACCATTTCCAGCGTCCTTACCAACAAAACCAAGGGCTGTTAGACTACCAAAGAACGCTCTGATGTACTGATCGCTGGCATAATTAATAGTTAGTGGTTTACCACTTATATTTCTCCCATCTACCAGTAGGTTTAAATACGTCAGATCAAAATGATGAAAATTGATTGGGTTTTTGCTCAATTAAACAAACCAGTGTCAACCAATCTGTTAATTACTCTTGTCGGTGTCGTCGATAAGAATAAATTGTCTTGGGCGTGTGAGAGCATCCGATTAGAGATGAAAAATGTTTTCAAAACAAAATGTTTTATCGGGCACTTGGCATTACTGCGCATTAAGGCTTTCTCGTGGGCCAGTGATATGGCCGGATTCAGTTTGACTTTTTTAAGTATTAAAAAGTAGCTTCAATATAAGGTCGCTAAGGGTACGTGTTTTCGCTAGCTTTGATACGAGTGTCATTCAATGAGACGTCAACTTGAGAAAATCAACTGTGTATGTAATATTTACAGGGCCAACTTCAGTGTTGTGTGGTAGACTATTACCATTGGGTAGAGTCACTTTTGTTCTTACGTGTAAGAAGGTATTGAAAAGATCCAAGTAATCTTCACTATCACACAAAATAAAAAACTCGATGGGCGCCCCTAGTGCTAAGGCGGCCAGGAGATGAATTTCCACGTATTAACCCTTGTCGGCAGCCATTTGGGTTGGTGGTACACTAAACAAATGAATTTCCTAATGAATACATTCACAAGCGTTGGGGTGACTGAGAGCCATTATCCGAATATGTCTCGGGTCTTGATCTGCATGGAATGAGCTCACTGTCGTTTAGGCGCTGTTTTATTCTTTTCCGACATGGTTGATCAAGTGGTACTAGTTGTTTTCGATGTCTAATACCACTACCTGATTAGGTAACGTGGTTGAAAGTCCCCAACAAACGCTGGCCAGCTTCTTTGGTTCTATCTCGCATAGAGTCGCGAATATTCACACCACCTAAAGCGTCCTGGGCCACTTGTAAACCTTCTCTACGTAAAGCTATACTACCTGTTTTTTACTAAGGTATTAGCATTCTACCCAGTCCGCTAAAGACACTGCCTAGGCCACGGCCTTTTTCATGTCTACCACTGACAAATACGGGTAGACCATTCCCAGCTTGGTTACAGAAAATTCTTCATACAGCTTAGGATTTCTGTGGATTGCTGCATGTCTAAACATTGTTTACTCCAAGTCAAAACGTTTGCGGTAACGAAAGTGAAGTGTCACCATTGCCGTCCTAGCTGTAAATGCGACTTCTTGCCTTGGTCTGTGGTTAAAAGGATCTCAAAGGTGTCAAACGAGAAACGACTTAGAGGTGCGTAGTGGGGTTTGTCATAGATTCGAAACACAGAGGTGGCCGTCTTGTCCAATATGGGTACAGAACGTAATAGTGTGACCATGACATCACCAACTGACCGTGAAGATACAATGTCTGAATACACGTAGACATTTTTCTGGTCACGATCCATATCGACCATATCTTTACTGGTTCGATCTGCCTCGTCATAGGTCAGACGTGTTATTGGTAGCGCTAAAATGTTTTTCAGCATCTCACTCATTACAAATTGTGTTCCTTCATCGAGAATCTTAATTGTGGCTCTCCTTGAAGCTTTATTGTAATATATTTTCGCAATACGACCAGCATTGGTCAGCTTGGAGTTGAGTTTGTAGATAAAATCGTTGGGTGAATCGTATAGACCAGCTGCCATAGTTATTAGGTTTAGGTTATTGGATGATGGGTGGACATATGTTAACCACACCTCATCGTCGAGAACGTTGAAATATGTGTTTAGGAATTTAATTTCAGCTAAACCGAGTTCATATTGTGAATTTGGTAGTATGTATCCCAATCAACTACTCAGTAATACGATCCAGAGTTTGGCGTCAGGTGCGTCGAGGTCGGTTCAACACAAATCAAATAATGAAACACCAATCATCACATATATAATAATTATTTGAGAGAGGAAAACAATTTCTAAACGCGGGACCAGTTTGCCGAATAAGACCCAAAGTGATGTTCGTACTCCCTATCTTTTTCTTCTGGTTATAATACTGTTTTAACTTGATCAATTCCCATTAGTATCAGAAAATGTCTTTGGCCGATACCCACGAATTGAATGAAGAATTATCGCCGAACCACTTGACTAAATACTTTTTCTAAGGTCCAGCCCCTCGCTCCTCTAGGACTGTTTCGATACGAAACGTTGTTTTTTCACTAACTTATTGAAATTCGTAACAGGGTTTGTTGATTTTAGTAAAATAGCGCCACATTTTCTCCTTTAATGTGCGATTGAAACGCTCGACAATATCTGCTTTGATATTCTCATTTTCAGTTGCGAAGAAATTAATACCTTTGTCTTTAAGAAACTTGAGAAATGTTTTATTTGTAAATTCCGAACGTTTGTCGGTTTTAACATTTATCAGTTTTCTTTGCTCTAAAATAAAGCTCACAGCTTCGACTAAAGCTTTTCCAGTTTTGTTCTTGATCGGAACAGCCCAAGCGAATTTACTAAACACATCTATACACGTCATCAAATACTGATATCCATCGTTGTATTTTCTTAACTTTGCACGGTCAATTAAATAAGCTTGAAACTTCTGGTCTATGGCACCTGTTATGGTTGCACGTCTCGTAAAGTGTCGCCGTGTAGGTTTATGTAAAGTGTAAGTATCCTGATGGCTTTTCCAGTCTTTGACTTGTTTTGTTTCAAGTTTGGTTGTACGTGGTAAGCCACTAACACCACCATACGCCCCAGCTTTCTTATGTTTGTAGTAATGGCGCAATTTTTTCTATTATAATTCCCAAATTGGAGTTGTGGTAAGCGTAGGAATTTTACTTTTCCTGGTCTTCCTGAGTGTGGAAGTTTGGTGCTTCGGGTGTAACTTCAATATTGTCTAGAAGTTTCTGAGCTGGTTCTTCGGTTGAATGCACTGGTTCTAAAGGTACCGTCGGCGCTGGTTTGTTATGTGCTGAGTCTACATGTACCAATGAAGGTGGATTGAAGTCTAATAAACCCAGTGGTCTTTTTGTACTGGTCAAGACGAGTCAAATACTGCTGTAATGTTTATTTATAAAGACTAGCTTTATCGGCGTTTGATGAATCAGCTCGATCTAAAACGTCGCGTATCTGTTGATCCAGATCGCCCATGTTATCCGTTAAACTATCAGGTACGTAGATTTTTTCTGTAAAGTTTCTAGTAACCGCGAATCGATCAGCAAAATTTTCTTGGCCATTATACACACAAGAGACTATCCAACACACTCAGGACAGGTTTCAGTAAAGTACCTATGAAACAATCTAGTTGAAGAATATGTTTCCGCCTTTTCACTGTGGTCTGCGAGTGAGCAATCTGAGATGAGTCTTGTGTCGCTGCATATGGGCCTTCTGATGCTTTTAAGATATATTTTAAGATACATAACCTTTAAAGATATTGTTGAAACATCCTACAGGGTGCGCATGAGTTCCGGTGATGCCGTTTTTATTATACTCTTCACGGCACCTAAGTTTGCACGATACAGGACTTTTAACACTGGTCCGTGGCGTCTCAAAGCATCAGTCATTTTTATTTTGGCACGTATATGACTTGGTTTTCTCCAGGAAATATATGACTCCGCAATCCCAAATGATCAGGTGTTGCCTGTCTGGGATCTATCAGCAAATAACCATGCGGATCCGCTGTTGCGTGTTTAAAACTATCTTCCACATAACTATTCTGACAGGGGTACATTTGCTTAGCCAATTGTATAATCTGTGACCCATCACGAGGATTCTTGAACAGTACAATGTAGTGTGAGTTGAGACTAATGGTTCTGTGTTCTTTGTTTTTCCCAAACAAATTATGTACAATATACATCACGCTAAGACTCCGATGATGACTGCCTTTACTGAACAATTTAGTAATACGATCATCCGTTTCACTCATCAAATCATCAATTATCAGGAGTCTTCTTTTATCACCATTCCAATGCTACACTTCTGGTAAGCCTTCAATAAATTTAAGGCCGACCATGGTCTCATATGCAGCCTGCCATTCACCATAGCACCAGATAATCTCCTCTGGCATAGGTCCTCCAACTCATTCACATTGTTTTAAAAACATTTCTACAAAAACTGTTTTTCCACACCAGATCGGACCAGCAATCATATGTCATAGCTGTAAAAATATGTTTCCACCTCGTGTCCATTACTATTAATGACCCCTATTTGTCGTGTTACATATAAATATATATATATATACCCCACACACATACACAATTTTCCATTTGTCCGGATCGGTTCCACTGGGTACCGGGAGCACGTGCCGATTGGTGAGACATTTTCCTGCTGTCCGTATCGGTTCTAGTAGGTTTCGCTCGGGGCCACACCCCCTCGTCAACCGATTTCTGACGGTTTCATCTCACCACCATATTGGATGTGCAAGCACACTCAGCTTATTCGGTAGCACATTCGAGCACATTCTGCTAATTCGCGTCGTGAGTTGCTCAAATAACACTACTTGCATGCACGGTGATGGCTGCTGGAACAAAGAGCGGTGCACTTATGAGAATGGCCCGCGTGCTGTGAAGCAAGTTTCTAATCAAGAATCAAGATGTGGCATTTTATTATTCTCATTATACACAATACAAAACTCACAATACGCGCTGAATTTTCAACCACGAACCAGAGTCCAATATTTATAGCATAATGATATGACGATTAAACCTGTGATGGTTTTGTTTCGGAAAAACTGAAATCTCCATAATAATGTAGATAGGAAAACATTAAAAAAATAACTATCAATTGCACAAATGCATAGTAGCAACAATGCATTAGAACGAACTTACCACTTGTTTGTTGTGAGGAAAAAATTAACTACTTCTCAAGGATGGAAAATGAATAATTCATGGAAAATAAAATGCCTCGTGTGCTGATAACACAACAGTGACATGAGCACACCAAATGCCAAACAGACATGCCCTCCTAATGTGTAGGAGTTAAAAGGTAATTAATACAAAATACAAAGTGCATGTACTGAAGCAGACCGTTAACTAGACTTTGATTTAGTTGCCTTGAGCCACAATCGGTGGGGGTAGAGGATCGAGCTGTTGTTTTGAACTCCTTAAGAGATATAGCACGCGAGAGTGAGACTAGTGTGGATGATGATTCATTTTCAATGGCCAGGATTAAAGATCAGGGTTTGAAATGCGGTGTTGCTAGAAGTGAACATTTTGGAAGGCGCAGACGAATGATGGTCAGACAGCATAGAACTGGTAGTCAGCAGATGTGTAATCTCGGAAGTATAATCTAATAAAGATATTGGAGCATCTATGGACCTTTTCTAGTGTGTAGTCATGATGATCTGGCGATTAATTAGCTGATTTATGTTACTGGACATTGACAGAAAATCGAATTGCCAACACATCACTATTGTACATCTCAATGAACATTACCGAACCATTAACGGTTCTCGGGATACACTATGGAGTGGGCAACAAGATCCAAATATCGTGCTGAGTTAAAGTAAAGATAGGTCCCATCGCATCTGCTGTCGGGGATGAAAATAACTCTTCATGTACTAAGCCGAAGCAACTATTAGGTGGGGTGGCCAGTTACCTTCCTTGCTGTTTTTTACCTTCCCTAACTCATGTGTCAGGTACTCATTTACAGCTGAGTCGACTGAAGAAGTGGTCGTGTCAATTGATAAATCACAACCCGGATTTTTTTAAAATATAAAGTAGTGGTTTCGAACCCGACACGCTGTAACCAGAGTTACATAAGTTACATGAGTTACCTAAGTAATAATTACTTAGATTAATTACTAAGTAATAACACTGCGCAACAAAAACAAGTTTGTTTTTTTACAAGTATAAAATTAGACAATTCATACTAAAAATGGGTTGAGAAAAACGAATATGACATCAGAAAATGTTTATTAGCTCTAGTTTTTGAGTTATTGTAATTTCAATATTTATATTAAAAATCCTATTTCTTATTGTTTCCTTTTCCTCTTGTATACCACTTCTGGAGCTTCTCTTGTGACATTCCAGCAGTAGTCAGCAAGCATGGATGTATTCCACTTACCCTGGTACCTTTTTTCCATCAATGCAATGTCTTGGTGGAAACGCTCCCCATGTTCATCACTTACTGCACCACAATTTGGAGGGAAGAGATCAAGATGAGAATCCAGGAAGTGGATCTTAAGTGACATGTTGCAACCTAATTGTTGATATGCTGTCAGAAGTTCATTAATAGCAACAGGATAGTTCTCACTTCTATGATTGCCCAGGAAATTTTGTACAACACATTTGAAAGATTGCCATGCACCTTTCTCATTCCCATGAATAATGGCATCAAAATGCTCATCTTTCAACAGTTCCCTTATCTGTGGGCCTACAAATAATCCTTCCTTTATTTTACCATCACTAAGGTAATTAAATTTTTTCCTCAAGTACTTAAATGCCTCTCCCTCCCTATTCATGCCCTTGATACAGTTCTTCATTAGCCCCAATTTAATATGAAGAGGAGGTAGAATTATTTTATTTCTATCAACCAAAGAAATTTGCTGTACATTCTTTTCACCAGGCTCCATAACCTTCCTATCAGGCCAAGTTTTCCTAATGTAATGAGAAGTTCTCTGTCGACTGTCCCATTCACACAGAAAGCAACAATATTTTGTGTAACCTAATTGCATGCCAAATAAAATTGCAATAACTTTAAAGTCTGCACAAATCTGCAACTGATGATCATCATATTTTATTGCTTTAAGAAGTAATTTCATATTTTCATAAAACTCCTTCATGTGGACAGCATGGCCTATAGGGATAGAAGGTAATGAATTGCCATTGTGTAGCAAAAATGCTTTCAAACTTAACTTTGAAGAGTCAATGAATAACCTCCACTCTTGTTGTGTGTGCTCTATTTTCAAAGCTTCCATAAGCCCATTAACATCATGGCAAGCAACAATACTATTATTCATTGTGAAAAATGGAGTTAGAGATTTCTGAGTTCTCTGTACATAGACACCTTGTCATTTTTATCCAGGAGATTCCACTGCTGAAGTCTTGATGCAAGAAGTTCAGCTTTTGTTTTAGATAAGTCAAGATCTCGAATTAAGTCACTTAGTTCATTTTGATAAATTCTATGTAGAATATCAACAGAACCTATTGGTGTGCATCAAGCTCTATAACTTTCTGGTTGTGTGAGGTAGGAACAGGCAGATCTTTTCCATGTGGTACTGGCCGTATAGCTGATGGAATATTGGGGTAATTCAAAGTCCACTACTTCTTTTTAGATATTCCGTGTTGGAGAGGAGGCACCATACAAAAATAGAAGTCACTTACATGATCTCTCGGCTCTCTCCATATCATAGGAATCGCGAAAGGCATTGACCGCACTTTGCCATTCAGCCAACCACAGAGTTTCACAGTACATGTAATACAGCAAATGTGAGGTGCCCAGGATTTGTCTTGATCACCTATCTTACAGCCGAAGTAAAGATGATATGCAGTTTTAATTAAAGGTGTAATTTTCCGTTTTTGAGACAACGTCCCCTCACCACAAACATAGCAAAAATTGTTAGCACTATTAACGCACTTTCGTGACATTATGGAATCCAATCTTTATACAAATTCAGACATTTATAGCACTGGAAAATAAAATATATATATACTACTTGAAAATATTAATTATATACACATGTTGAAATATGTGGTTTGTTTTTTACATCAACACACGATTTAAACAATATAGCGGCCATTGAGAGAAGTCGTACGGTGTCAACATGCATTCGTCGCTGAATAAATTTTTCTTGAGAAAAATTTTCCACTTTTTTCGACACAATAAACAAGGAATATCACAACAATAAGAGCAAACTGAGAATTTTTAATGTGATATTCGTTTTTCTCACCACATTTTCAGTAGGAAATGATTATTTTCATGTCTGTAATTTTTTATGTGTTGCGCAGTGTAATTAATAATTACAGTTAACGTTGGATGATCGTCACTGCCCTCCGGACAAGTCCATAGATGCTCATTTCTCTCCTTGAGTGTATCCGCCATTACACGTTGACTGACCATCATTCTTCCTCGCGCACGAAACCGTTCCTTTTCTATCGACACCACATTTCAAACCAAGCTCCCTTATTCATGGAACAAGAGTCATCGTCACTTATATAGTCATTTATTCCTGCGTTTTGCCGCAAGGCGTTAAAATGTCTGCCGGATCCATCGCACCACCACAAGACATACTAATGGGGGGGGGGGGTGTGCGTGCGTGCCCGCCCGACTGCCTGCGTGCATGCATGCTTGCATTCGATTCGAGCGTGTGTGTGTGTTTGTGTGTGCGTGCGTGGGTGCGTGCGTGCGTGCGTGCGTGTGCATGCGTACGTGTGTCCCTAAAACTGTTTTGTTTTCCTCTGCTTGAGTAAAGCACATTTTATTACTGCAGGGGTGTAATGGTGCCAGGACGGGCACTCGGTACTTTTTCTTCAGTGCCAATTCACTGCCCCGGCACTTTTCCTAGCGACCTTTATTAAGACAAATTGAATTTGATTGTCCCATTATTATTTATGAAGAGCTACTCCCCCCTTTTTTAGAAGAGTGCGTGCGTACGTGGGTGCCTGCCTGCGTGCGTGTGTGTGTCTCTGTGTGTCAGCGTGCGAGCGTGAGTGTGTGTGTGTGTGGGTGCGTGTGTGTGTGGTTGTGCGCGTGCGTGTGCATGCGTACGTGGGTCCCCAAAACTGTTTTGTTTCGCTCTGCTTGTGTAAAATAAATTCGATTTTTTACAGGGATGTAGTGGTTCCAGGACGGGCACCCGGTACCTTTTTTCAGTGCCAAGGCACCGATCATGACTTTTCCTATCGACATTTTTTAAAGACAAATTGAATTTGACTGTCCCATTAATATTTTCTGGAGACCCACTCCCCCTTTTTAAAAAAAAAAAAAAAGAGGAAGCTCCCTGCCACTTTTTTGAGCAGTTGACATCATGTTTTACCACACTGGGTGATATCAAATCAAGTGACACCACTACACTTAATAAACTTCACAGCTGTGACGCCATTGTCATCAATCCGGCCAACAGTGGGGGGGGGGGGGGCACTGTTGTCTTTCCTTCATTGGATGACTTGGCATGCACTGAAACGTTTTTGCGTGTTTTAGTACCTATGTGTCTCTGCGTTCACCAAGTGTTTGCATTCTTCCCATTTCCTGTATCTCTACTATGGGTTTTGATTTCATTTTTCCCATCATTATCCTGAGCGCCTGGTTTTGCACTTTATCTAGATCTTGTAATGTGGTGTTTGATGCAGGACATCACGCAGCTGAAACATATTCCAGTTGTGGTCTTATGCTTTGCTGGTAAACTTTACGGAGCATATTACCACTGGCTACCCATATAGTTTCACTTACTTTTCTCAGGATAGCTAACTTTCTCCTGGCTTTTGTTGTTGTTTTGTTTATGTGTTACTTCCATGTCAGCTTATTATCAAAAGTAACTCAAAGGTATGTGGGTTGTTTGTCTTCTTCCAAGAGCTCTCCATCTATCTTTATAACACCACCTTTTTGTTTTTGTGAGAGGGTAAATAGTGTAGTGTTGCACTTATCTGTGTTAACGCTGACGCATCATTTATTTGCACATATGGTTAAGGCATCAATACAGCTATACAGATAATACAGACTGAAAAAAATATACAGATTATTATACAATCACGATGGATACAAAGCCAGGGGCAGACCTTGCAAAAGAAGGATAACAGAAATCAAAGTCAACGAAAGCAAACATATATGAAGCACACAAAAAAGGTCATCTCCAGAGAACTATTCTACCTCTGAAATTGCAAGACATAAAAGGGTATAATGAGAAAAGAAAATTAAAGTAAAACTTGTCATGCATGGAATGTCCTAGTTTCATGTAAAATTATCAGTTTGCTGTACGAGTACTCTGCTTACACGCCTGTCTCCGGTTGGTTGCAATCCAGTAATACTTTCGACAAAGATATAATAGTGTTGGACCTATAGTGTTGGAAAACAACCCAAAACGCTGGAAATGCTACTGTTTGGACACGTGGCTCTTGTATTTTGTGTACTTTAGTGATCCTGTTGTGATGCGAGCAGCCTAGTTATTTAATATCCTTGTCCTGTCGTAATTTTATTTGGACGTGGATCAGCAGCTGTATTGTCCTTTTTAAAGAATGTCATATTCTGCCTGTGTATAATTTCCTGAGAATGCTCTGGTGAGCATCCTAGGTGAGGCAAGTTTATTTTTCGTGATAGTCTTCTGCGTTCGTTCTCAAACTCCTGCAGATTAGCAGGATGTAGTCCGGAAAACGAAATGCGTTGTGTCATGGTTTACAGCATTGCTGCCATATCTGCGCCTTTCGGCCTGACACATCCGACTTCAGCATGGCTTTGGGTCACTGACCCTATATGGGATGGGACAGCCAACTCCATCCCATAACTTCCTTAGTCGCCTTTTACGACATACATGGAAGGCAAACAGTGTTGCTATTCTTTGCTCCCCTTTGGGCCCCGGCAACACACGGGTAGTTCGTGATAGTCATTCGCAACATTGTCCTCAAATGTGTGGTTTTGATTTTATCGGCACGAGTCATGCTCGAGTCTATTAACTAACCAGGGCTGTACCTTCAGTGATGTTATACGCTAGTGAAACATGGACTATGTATAGACGTCATGTCTCAGAAAAATTATGAACATCAGATGGCAAGGCAAGATTTCAGATACCACTGTCCTTGATAGAGCCGGTATCACCATCATTGACACGATCCTGATGCATACACAGATTCGTTGGGCAGATCATTTGGTGCGTATTCCAGACCATCGTCTGCCAAAGATACCTCTCTATGGTGAGATAGAGAAGGACATACGATCTCAAGGTGGCCAAAAGAAGCGCTACAAAGACTCGTTAAAGAACTCACTGAAAGCCTTTGAAATAGACTAAGATACATGGGAAGAACTTGCACAAAATTACATGGCGTTCTAAAATCAATAAGAGCGCATCATCTTGTGAAAAGAGGAGAAATGTAGCAGCTCAACAGCGGAGAGCAGCTAAAAAGTCACGGATAGACCAAGATCCGTCTACAGTCGTAATTCCATGTCCGAACTGTCCAAGAACATTTACAGCTAGAGTAGCCCTACGAACCATCTACGGAGTAGATAGAGTAGCCATCTACGAACTTATAATCAAGGACATAACTCTAAGTGAATTTTCAAAAGTGGATGTAACAAATGGTCATCATCACTTGTGATGGACGAGCGTTAGTTATATAACCAGGGTTGGTTGATGCGTATCCTATAAGAACATCTAGATTGACTAGTTTGCATAACTATGGGTTCACAATAACAGGTGCTGGTCAACAAAAGTTGTCTCATGTCATCGGGTTTTCCGGTCTTACACCAATTATAAATATTAACGCGCTATACAACAAGTCATTCTCCGTGCTAGTATTGAGCCATGATCATACCCAGCGGCATTTATAACGGTATATTTTACTTTTTCGGAGCTTTTAATGGACTAACTACACAAAGTATAAGTAAAACTATACAAGATTAAGTTGGATCAGCAAAGAAGACTGATGTTGTCTGAGATCAATAAACACGACTACTCTAGAGAAGTATTTGATAAATAATGTACGAGACTTCCGGCAATGATTGTTTACAACTGCAACCTTACTGTGACACCAGTAGTTGTTTGTGGTATTTCTAGATGCCTGTGGCTCTACATATAGACATGACACCGTAGACATGATCTTTTCTGCCCGTCAACTCCAAGACTTAGTTGGTGTCAAAAAATCCAAGAACACCAAAAGGAACCTCTCATAACATTTGTAGACCTCATAAAGGCATTTGATACAGTGAACAGAGATTGGCTGTGGAAGGTTCTCGCCAAATTTTGATACCTCCAAAAATGTATATATCAACATAGTACCACAGTACAATGGCGACATGATAACCTTTGTTATCAGTTATAGAATGTCATCACCAGTTTTTCAGTAACCAATGGGGTCAAACAAGGATGTTTCTTGCTCTAACACCTTTCAGACACATGTTTTCTGCCATTCTGACAGACGCATCTAGATCAAATAAAGTTACAGGAATACAATTAAAATACAGAACAGACGGTAAACGTTTTAGTCTTCGGCTTTTGCAAGCCAATACTAAGGTGCGAGAAACAATAGTCACGGAACTCCTCTATGCAGATGACTGTACACTGTATGCTAATTCTACAGACAGTATGAGTGTCACCATAAATCAATTTTCTGAAGCCTGCCACAACTTTGGCTTCAAAATCGACACAGAATACAGAGATCACTTTTTAATACACATCAAACAAACCACATTTTAATCCCCCATATAAGGATGAAAAAAGAAGAGTCAATAGTTTCACATACCTGAGCAGTAATCTTTCACACAGTAACACGGAGGTAAACAACAGAATAGCGAAAGCTCGTATGACATTTGGAAGACTGTAAAAAAAAGTATAGGACAGAAGAGGAATAACAACTACCACATAACTCGTTTACCAGGCCGCAGTAATAGCATCACTCCTTTATGCTCGTGAAACATGAGCAGTATATGCAAGTCACACTAGAAGACTCAACTTCGTAAGATATTCAACATCTATTGGTGGGATTATATACCGACAGTTAAGTACTGATGAAATCTAAGTCTGTAAGTATACATACAATGTTGATGAAGGCGCAGACACGCGAGAAAAAACGCATTGTCCGAATGAAATATAATCGTTTACCAAAACAGCTTTATCGTCTACAAGTCTGGAGTTCTTCATATAAAAATATGAAGAACTCCGGACTGGCTTCTGCAATGCCAGAGGATATAAGAAGCGTTTCAAAAACACCCTTAAGACATCACTGACTCACTTAAAAATAAACACAAACTCATGGGACAATCTTACACAGACAGATCCGACTGGTGTCGCAAAATCAAGAGGTGTGCAGCAACTGCAGAGAACCTTAGAAATCAAACTGCGCAACAGAAACGAGCTAGAAGAAAAAGCAATAGCAGCTCAATGTCCCACAGATTCCTCCCACGCATGCTCAGAGTGTGCTAGACAATTCCGGGCACGCGTTGGACTCATTAGTCAAAGTAGGGCACACCGCAGACATCATCATCTTCATTATCATCCCAGTTGAACTAAATGGTCATCGACGACTTCGACAGACTAACACCATTGTTACAAATATTTTAAGAAGTCTAATTTATTACACATATTTAAAATAGATGTATAGATTTAAATAGACTAAATCTGCCAAAATATACATTTTGTGTAAAACTTCATATAGCTGGGGGAAAAACTGAATATACCAGGCACTATAATATTTATAGTACTAGAACGATAATTTATTAGCAATAAATTACCAATGACATATTTCAAGGTAATATTACAAAATAGACAGTTAAACTATTTCGATAACTTACCGCTGATATTTCCAATGACATTCGCTGCCTGTGTTAAGTGGATCAAAATCAACATCGCAGTATAGATGGCCAGTTTTAGTATATGATCGGGTATGTGAGACATGGCTGATCACAATACTGCACTTGCATGTCATACCTGGTCTTACCAGATATTTATGTGTTTCTGTACTCAGTATTATATACCATTAACACCAATGACATGCAGTCTCTCTTGATAGACATTGAATGTTTGTTAAATCCAAATTGCACTTCTGTAAAATAATTTGTGTTATTTATATCTTCTTACTGTTAGTGAGAATTTATAGAAATCTAGAAAAATATATACATTTACTTTATAGATTACAGCAAGGTCTTCGATCTGAAATTAATAATTAATTGAATGCCTCAAAGAAATAGAATTTGATAGAAAAGACATCAGACTAACCAGAAATATATATTGGGAACAAACTGTATCAATAAGATGCTAGAGTAGCTAATCACCATACATTGAAAAAAAATAGACGAATAAGACAATAATGTATTTTATTTAACACATACACTGGACAATTTCTTTAAACAGATTGAAGAAACTCCAGGGCTCAAGATCAATGGAATAATAATAAACAAAATTAGCAATATTCAGATGACAGAGAGTCCTCTTAGCACAAAGTGAACACAAGCTACTAATGGAACAAAAAGACAAATAAAACAGAGATTTGGACTGAGTATTTAGCATCCAGAACACGCAAACCATGATAATCAGCAAGATCAAAGAGCAACAACGGCTACACAGAAAAATGCATGGAAAGATACTACAACAAGTAGATTAATCCTTACCTGTACCTGACCACATAATCACATATGATAGAAGATGTGAAACTGAGGTTAAAACGAGAACATAAATGGCTTTCAATGACACGAGGAAAATATTAACATCTAAACAAATCACAAACTAGCAATGAAAATTATAAAATGCCACATCATATTCTACGTTAATGTATTGCACATAAACATGAATAATGAACAAACAGCTAGGAGACATAATTGATGAGTTTGAGATGTGAACTAGAGAAGTACAGGGAAAATTTAGAAGAAGAAGAAAATAGAAACTATGAAAATGTAACAGTATCAGACACCAAGCTACTGTTCGTTCGTCCTCCTGTAGACTGATCTGCAATGATTGCACCAGAACGCCCTACCCCCCCCCCCCAGCTACTTACTCCCACTACCAGAACTATTAAGGACTGGTTCAATTACTAGTTAAGCCATAGTTATAGTCTTGAGGCAGTGTGTTTGTTGTGAGCGATTCAGTGTGCGAAATTTGGTTGTTTGAGCGAAAAGCGGACAGTTCAGTTTTTTTTGCACACGGTTAGTTTTTTGGAATAAGTTGTAGTTCAGTTTTAGTAACGGACAGTTAGTGAAGTTTGAGCTTTGGACAAGTGGAGATATAGGCAGTCAATCTGTAGTCTGTGTGACTGGGACTGAAAGAATTTATTGTCAACGATTGGAGTTAATACGTTGGAGTCTGCTCATTGTTCAGAGATTACACTGAAAGTATTAAATGTCAACGATTGGAGTTTAATACGTTGGAGTTTACTCATTGTTCAGGGATTACACTGAAAATAGTAATTGTCAACGATTGGAGTTTAATACGTTGGAGTTTACTCATTGTTCAGGGATTACGCTGAGTGAATTTATTCTCAACGATTGGAGTTTAATACGTTGGAGTTTACTCATTGTTCAGGGATTACGCTGAGTGAATTTATTCTCAACGATTGGAGTTTAATACGTTGGAGTTTACTCATTGTTCAAGGTTTACACTGAATGAATTTATTGTCAACGATTGGAGTTTATGGAGTTTAATACGTGAAGTGTATGTGACTGGCATGATACTGTAGTCTGTGTGACTGGGATTGAATGATTTATTGTCAACGATTGGACTTTAATACGTTGGATTTTATTCATTGTTCAAGGTTTACACTAAATAAATTTATTGTCAGTGATTGGAGTTTAATACGTTGGAGTTTATATATGGTTCAAAGATTTATATTGAATGCATTTACAGTCAGCGATTTTCAGGCTGACCACCAAATATGAGAATACGGAAATATATCACGCGCCTTATTGACGATTCACATTGTGACTATACCAAGTACAACAACTAATCACCCTTACAGTATTTACGGTAATCAACGGTAAATTTACGATACGGTCACAAAAACACTGCGTATGAAAAGAGAACTATTAAAAGAAATGAAAATTTTAAAATGAATTATTTTTAAGATATACATGGCACCTTGTTGAAGACATTACTTGGTTCCATGACAAAATATTTCCAGACAAAATATACCGGACAATATATTCAATCATTTTCCTTTTGTGCTGAAGTTAGCGCATAGGGCAGAGGTTAGATCTCTCCAATTCTGTCTGTTCAAAGCTATTCTGTGCAGTTCTTGAATAGTACGAATATTGGTTGTTTTACTTTCTCCAAGTATTGTTCTTCTGAGTGTTTCTTTTGGTCTACCCCTTGCTCTTTTGCCTGTAGGTATACATTCAATAGATTGGTGGTGTATTCTGTTGGTGTCTGCGCGTAGGACATCCCCGATGTAGGACCAACGGCGTTTTCTGATAACATCTGTGATGAAATTTTGATGTCTCTTCTCTGATTTTATCATTCGATTTGAATTCACTCCAATGGATGTTAGTTATCCTACGAAGACATTTGTTCTCGAAACTCAGTAATTTCGACAATATATACCAGACAAAATATTCCCAGAACAAAATATTCCAGTCAAAATATACTAAACAAAATATTCGAGACAAAATATACCAGACAAAATATTCCACACAAAATATTCACAGATAAAATATTCCAGACAAAATATCTCTACATAGCCAAAAATTAGGTGACAAGTTATAGAAATAGTAACATAGACAAATTGATGAAGTAGTTTATGGCAACCTCCAAGGAGATATGGCACGTTTTAAGCAAACATAAAATGTAAACACAGTATGACATCTTGTATACAAATATACCGTGGAGAGGTATGGAGTGACTAAGGCTGTGAAAATAACACCTCTAATGTTCAAATTATTGTGTTTCCACAAACTAGAAAAGAAAAATAACAAACATACGCTGGATTCAAAAGTGTCACTAGATTAAACCAGTCTCCTATGTAAATTTACTACCCTGACATTTGTGTGGTCAGTGCGTACCTCTAAGATAGGAGGGTCTCGAGTCGTGCAAAACAAGGGACTTGATCATCTTGAGGGGAAAAATACAAAACTCACGTGATGAATGGTCTAGTGGTAAGATATAAGGAGGATAAGGTTTGACTACTACCAACTCTAGGTTCTCTATTCAGAGGTTCTAATAAGGAGCTCATTTTATTCGAGTAGTTTTTCAGTGTAGAGATTTCCAGTAGAGTCCTATGTGAATGTTTTAGTTGAGTGATTCGAAGGACTTCCAAGCCAATTGTGAGTTGTAAATTCGTTCTTCAGATTTAAGATTGTTGATTGACTGACTTTGTCTATCGAAGCGAGTGGGCAGCCGCCACGTGTTACGTTAACATTTTAGCGTTTTATTTTTTTGTAGATTTTCTATCAAGATGGCAACATTTATTACATCGCAGAAAGGTTGTAGGACATTTGTTTCAGGTGAGTTTATGTTTGTGAAGCACAGATATGGAGCTGGTGGGAAATAGATATGGAAGTGTGATGTACGAACATGTCATGCTAGAGTTGATACTCGTGATGATAATTTAGTTTTTGGGGCATGGTGAATATGATCATGCATCTGTTCATGGTAAAGTTGCTGTAGTAACTGCTCGAAAAAACATGAGGCAACGTCACACATCTGATGGCTTTGCCATTCGTACCAGAAACAGATGTCATCACTGTTTTCGTACAGGTCACCAATATTGATAGTTTCTCAGATCTGGATTTCCTCATCGATTACTTCGAAGATTTCTACATAGGACGGATTCGTCGTCGTTCGCATCATCGATTTCCAGTGAGCCTTTGGAATCAACACAATCGTGTCATTAATAAACTGCCAAGAAGCAACAATGCTGTTGAAGGTTGGCACAATGCATTTAACTCAATGGTTAATGTATCTCATCCAACAACAGCAAGTTTTCCCGGAAGATGTTCGTTCGTCCATCACAAGTGATGATGACCATTTGTTACATCCACTTTTGAAAATTCACTTAGAGTTATGTCCTTGATTATGAGTTCGTAGATGGCTAATGAGCCCTACTCTAGCTGTAAATGTCCGTGTGCAGTTCGGACATGGAATGATGAATATAGACGGATCGTGGTCTATCCGTGACTTTCTAGCTGCTCTCCGCTGTTGAACTGCTGCATTTCTCCTCTTTTCACAAGATGATGCACTCTTTTTGATTTTAGAACGCCATGTAGATCTATTTTGTACACGTTCTTCCCATGTATCGTAGTCTATTTCAAAGACTTTTAGTGAGTTCTTTAACGAGTCTTTGTAGCGCTTCTTTTGGCCACCTTGAGATCGTGTGTCCTTCTCCAGCTCACCATAGAGAAGTATCTTTGGCAGACGATGGTCTGGCATACGCACCAAATGACCTGCCCAACGAATCTGTGTATGCATCAGGATCGTGTCAATGCTGGGGATACCAGCTCTATCATGGACAGTTGTATTTGGAATCTTGTCTAGCCATCTGATGTTCATAACTTTTCTGAGACATGTTGTATGAAAATGATGTGGTAAATCCCGGAAGTTACAGCAACAATAACATACATCTGCACTTTTCAGAAGTCAGATTGCCACTGGTCAACCAACGACAAAGAAACGAAAAGTTTATCAACGTGTCGATGATGCTATTAAAACAATGATAAATACGATCCAGCAGAGTCTATCAACTTCTTGAAGAACATAGCAATTGTTTTGAACATTAATATTGTATAGTTAATTCAATTAAAGAACTAAATTTCACGTATATCATTTAGGGGACAACTTATTATAATTAATAAGTTTAATAAAGTTGAAGACTTTATTATAATTTTTTACAAGCTATATTGTTCATTAGTGTTTATTACAGTTTGTATGAAATATTTAATATATTTTTTCATTTATTCTTGGGGATATTTTAGTCTGGGAACATTTTGTCTGATATATTTTGTATGGGAATATTTTGTCCTGTGAATATTTTGTCTGGTATATTTCGTCTGGGAATATTTTGTCCGGTTACCTATTACTTGATTGAAGGTAGAGTCGAGGGTTGGTGATAAGAGGTAGGCTGAGATACAGCAGGGAGAGAAACATCAAAAATGGACAGGTTATAGTTTAGCAGAGTGCACCCCAAGGAAAGAAACAGAAGATGTTGGTGGTATGTTGCAACCAACCAACCTTCAATGCAGAGACAACGCCTGATAATATCTTCTTGTGCATACATTTCCCTATTTGAAAGTAAATGCACTAATGCAAGACCCTTTGCACTCCATATAATCAAAAATAAAATAGTCTTTCTAAGAATATACCTGAAGCCACTTTGTTTACGTTTATGTGTATTTATGTTTACAAGTAGACTTAATTGGTACTTGTGGCACTGAGCCCTTCTGGCACGTGGTGATGTTAAATGTTTGTGGTTTTAGTGGACTTTAAATACAGGTGCTGTTGTCTGTCTGTCGTTCGAACGATCCATATTCATAGAAGGTTGAGAATATACACGCTGAAAGTCTTGACTAAAATATTATCATTTTTAGCGATCCAGTGTTGTAAAGGGGAGATGAAATTGGGGGAATTAGTTATCCCAAAATATATGTACAAGAACGCACCTACAAGGAACGTATAAACAAATGACCCAATTGAAACAAAATAAGGTTGTTTTGGAAACGGAGTTTACAGGGTGATATGTCGATAGGCAAGATGTCTCAAGTAATGACTGGATAGAAAATCGGATGTTAAAAGTAACTTGATGATTTCGAAAGAATTAGCAAAACCACCTTTACCTAACGAAACTGTAATACAATAACTAACTCAACTTTCGTATGAAAAATCAGGGAAGGAAGAATAATAAACACGAAGATTACATAGCAGATAATATAAATTAACGGAAGTTTTAATACAAAGCAAGATATTAATATTATATCTCTTTGGTCAAGTTTAACAAAATTATATGATGTTCAAGTTTCTACGATACTGAGAATCAAGTAGGAATCTATTTTTCTACCATTTATTTGAGGGAAAAAAAACACGAGATTATCTGAAATTTTGATACCACTGAAAGTTGTAACGGTCGAATTTTTGAATGTTGTTTTTTTAAATATTTTTATAGAAGAGATCTTTTGCTATGGAATGGAAGGAAACATATTTCCTTGAGTCGGTAGACATTTAAGTCAACTAAACACAACCATAAAAAGAACTGTATACAGATAATTTTCATATGTTTTTTACATGACTGCATATGTTACATAGATGTCAATGGTTCAGGATCCACAATATGTCTCAGAAGAGTTCATGGAAATCTATTTTATATATTGGTGAGAATAACAGGTAAACACGAAGTTGAGATATCTCGTCTATATTAATCATGATCAAGAAATGAACGACAGGGGGAGGAAAGAAAAGATAAATACATTGAGGACGAATCAACATACTGAAAGCCGAATAGAATTCTTCGAATGTCACTTATAGATTCACCCAGGTCCAGACAGGTAAAGTCTGGAAAGAAACTTAATTACCTAGGTTTTTACAGACTGTCATCTTTATACCTGGAGATACAGCCAACGTTTACAGCGTATTTTGAATTTACATTTTACTGCAGTTATATACATTTCATACTTCATCAACGAACTGAAGAAATAGTTTCTGTTTTTTATACTAGAAAAATATCTTATATATATGTTCGTCCATCACAAGTGATGACCATTTGTTTACATCCACTTTTGAATATTCAGATAGAATTATGATCATGCTTAATAGTCAGCAAATTGCCAATGAGTCCCATTCGAGATGCAAATGCCTCCGGCCAGTTCGGACATGGCACTGTAGTCGGATTTTGGTCTATCCGTGACTCTAGCTACTCTCTGCTGTTGGGCTGCAGCACCTATCCTCTCTTCACAAGATGATGCGCTCTCTTTGATTGCAGAGCGTCATGTAGATCCACTTCGTGCAAACTCCTCCCATGTGTTTTGGTCTATTTCAAACGCTTTCAGTGAGGTCTTTAGCGAAAAATATCTTAGAGCTGCTTGTACACAATTATTTGAGAACTTAAGGACATTACAGATACTTAGATATTTTGACTAGACGTGATAAGAACGAACGAACGTTTACTGGCAGCAGAGACATTGAGGAAATTGTTAGTATTCTATATGTTATGTTTATAATACGTGTAGATTGATCTTGTGGCTTAATGAACATTTGTGAAATATTTTATTTAATTTGGTGAGTTGTAGTTTTCAAAAGGCAGTGTTTTGATTTTAAAATGAAGTCATTCAATTAATTGTCAAAGAATTGAAGGATTAATAAAATTGGAAGTTATGTCGAATTCAAAATGATGTGTGCACAGTCAGTGAAAAATGGTTAGAAAAGTTGAGTATTTGGAGTAGTTGTGAAAGAGGATTGAATAATAAAATTGTCTGAAGTTAGTTGGATGGCGATAACCTTGAGTTACTCTTTATCTAAAGAAGACTTTATTCGGGAATTGTCCCAGTTACAATTAGGGTAATTATTGGAATGTAGCATTATGCTCCAGGATTTCTATCCATAAAGGAATTAGATTTCTTAGTTGCTACAAGAGACTGTGGAGCAGCCAGCTTTAACAGCGAACCAGAAAGTTCGAACAGTACATCGCGGCACATTGTTAAAGCAGTTGCAGCGTGTTATGGGGAAAAGCTCAACTGGGGAGGGGGAGGTATGGTCTGGCACACTCACACGACACATGATGGGATACGGATACAAAAAACCTTTTACTCCAGCTGAGAAAAAAAATATCAGAGCACTCCAGATTGGTAACCAGACAAAATATTTCCAGACAATATATACCCAGACAAAATATTCCCAGGATAAAACATTCCCAGACAAAATATGCCAGTCAAAATATCCCCAAGACTAAATACAAAGATAATATATAATATATTTCATTCAAACAATAATGAATGTGTTGCATGTTCATACTTCCATATCTCTTTCCCACCAGATCCAGATCTGTGCTTCACAAATATAAACTCCCCTAAAACAAATTTCCTACAACCTTTCTGCAATGTAATAAATGTTGCCACCTTCATCGAAAATCTTCACAAAAATATAACGCTAAAATGTTAATGTACCACGTGGCAGCTGGTCACTAGCATCGATGGACAAAGTCAGTCAATAAACAATGTTAAATCTGAACGAATTTAAATCTCACGATTAGCTTGGAAGTCCTTCAAATCACTAAACTTATTATTAATGGCCTGGAAATTCTTCGAATTACTCTACTAAAACGTTCACATACTACTCCAATAGACATCTCTACAATGAAATACTACTCGATTAAAAATGTACTACTAATTACGAACCTCTGAACTAAGAACTTAGAGCCAAGCCATATCTTCCTTATGATGATGATGATGATGCTATTCCTCCTTCGCAAGCGAAGATGAGCATGGCATGAAAAACAAATGGATGCGATTAAAAAAGTTAATAATAATAATAACAATAAACTAGCAATTGTCTAATTTGGCTTGTCTTCTTTTTCTTCTTCTGCGTTCAGCATTTGTGGTCATATGTTATATTGTCAGGCCTGTCGTCAAGACGAAGTTCACCGTCTTCTCCACGTCAGAGGGGCTGCCCCATAGCTTATGCCCCAAGTCTGTATCCTCTGACCAGTCAGCTGTCTCTGCTCTTTGTATGTTGGGCAGTCCTGAAGTATATGTTCCCGAGTCTGCGTTCCGGATCCACATGGACAGTCATCTGCGAATAAGATCCTCAATCGGTAAAGGTGCCCCAACAATCTGCAGTAGTCTGTTCTAAGGCGAAATATTGTGGTCTGTTGATATCTTTGGAGGAGATGTATTGCATCATGTTTGTATTCCACTTCCATTTGTTTCTTCCGTTTTGCTGTGTATGTGTTGTGGATTATTGTTTTTGTTTCTCTGTAAGACAGTGGAATTTGGCTTGTGTGCTCGCTGATGTCCGATGAGTCCGATTCGTGCACGGAAAGTTCTATTGCAGTGCATGAAGGAGTCTGAAGGTTAGGGGTAGGAGAACCTTCGGATCTGTCCTTCCGCTTCTTGCACTTTTAGATTGCTCGCAGTGTTCTTTTATTTTCATATTTCGTGATGCCAGCAGTGATCTGAGTGTGCCATGCTGAGCGGTCAAGTGCTGTAGTTTCCCAGGTGCTGGGATCGATGTTGCAATGCTTGAGAGAGTTTTTTAGATCCTTGAAGCGCTTTTTCTGCCCTCCGCTTGAACATTTACCTTTGCACAGCTCCCCATAGAATAATCTCTTGATTAATATTCTCATAGAATAATATCTTCCTTATACATTACCCCTCAAAAATGGTCACATCCCTTGTTTTGCACGTTCCGAGAATATCCTATTGACTGTCTTAGAGGTACGCACTGACCACACAAATGTCAAGGTAGTATAGTTACATAAGAGAGTGACTTAGTCTAGTGACAATTCTGATTCCAGCCTATGTTTGCTATGTTAGAGTTTGTGGAAACACAATAATTTAAACAATAGAGGTGTTATTTTCACTGCTTAGTCACTCTATATCTCTCCACGGTATGTTTGTATACAAGATGTCATACTATGTTTACATCTTATGTTTGCATAAAACGTATCATATCTCCTAGGGGATTGTCATAAATTACTTCACCAATTTTTCTATTTTACTATTACGTATTTCCTAATTTTTGGCTATGTAAAGATATTATGTCTGGGAGTATTTTATCCTGGGAATATTTTGTCTGGGAACATTTTGTCTGGTGATATTTTATCATGGGGATGTTTTGTCATGGGGATATTTTGTCTGGTATATTTTGTCCGGTATATTTTGTCTGGGAATATTAAATCATAGAACCCTCTAGATTGTGACATTGCATCAGAGAACATCCAATGTATAACAGAAAAAATATTAACACAAAAACATTTCGGAAGTGACTATTATACTAACAATAAAAAGGACCCACATGACAGAAACACAAAATCGCTAGCTGGAACTACAAAGGGGTAACTGGGATACTTACTGATACCTTTCAGAAAAAAGATAACTAAAACACATTTTCCAATAAGAACAAAAAGTATGCGAAAATATGCTAAATTATACACAGATATAATCATGGAAGCTCCAACAAGCGTATGCCCATGTAACATATTTTTTGCGTATAGATGATCACGGTTCCAATTTGTAACAGCTCTTGTCGTCTTACACCTAGTTACCAATCAGGTCAGATGACTGTGGTATCTATATTACAAGAATCGTGCATCTGACCAGACGACAACCAGACACACGACATCATCTTTACAGTATTTGTATGATTTGTTCTTATTGTTCATTATTCTATTCGTTACGTATCTCTTTCGCTCGTGTTCTCTCTCGGACTCCATTATCTATTTGTGTAAAGTCACTCAACATCAGTTCCTCTACTATTCTTCATTTTTTATTATCAATTATTTTAATTCAACAATTAGCAAGTTTTTGAATTTATGAATTCATTTATCTTATTTAACCTCATCATATCAATTAATTGTAATATTAAATACTTCATAGATAATCTATGCATTTCTAATTCAGCACTATACTCTTTACATAGTTATACTTATCTAGGGTAATTCAGCCTAGTTGCACTTCTTTACCATAAATCTTGAATGTTATTGATTTTTCTAAGTAAACCAATAGACATTTCAACTGCAAAATTTCCAAAAGAAGTGCAAACATATAATTCTCGTTATCATCATGAAGTCCGTTATCAAGTTTCATGTGATATTAGTCCATATGATAATATTAACGAATGTTCCAAACAGATGAAGAGTTGAAAAATCGTTTTTTGATTATGTAGAAAGATAAAATTTGATCTGAATTTTTCTTTCAACATGTATCCGTTCGACCGTCGAAGTCCGCTAACCGAAAGGAGAAACTATATACATATCAGTTGAGCAGACGATCTCTAATTTACACTTCAACGGCGTTGGCCACCGTGGTGTCCTTGACATTCAGGTTACTGCCATCAGATCCTTCACCACCGATGATAAATCTAGGTACCCCCTAGAAAATCGTCTCATTTTCGAGTTGGGTACCATCAAGCCATTTGGACTCAATTCCGACCACTCTTTTGCCTAGTTCTTGGTCGGATTGGTCTTTGTTGTTTTTATTCATTTTGTGCCGTCACCCACGTCATCGTCTTGTTCCTCTCGTTCCACCTGTATTATCGTCTTTGTGTACTTTCTGTTCGTATCCTTCCGGCATCTAACTACCATATTTCACTCGAACACGCTTGTTGTAGTGCATTCATTTCTACTTGTGGTATTTTTATGTTATGTGCGTATCTTGAAAAAGGCCTACTGGTCTGAAACGTCGATTTTGTCCTGTGTATTGTCATTTGTATGATTATATTATGTGTTTTGCTTTGTTGTATATACCATATTTATTCATGTAAACATCCGTCAGTGATAGTGTGTTAGTCGTCTTCAAGTAGGACTCCATTACCTGTCTTCCACGTGAGTATTATTTTCAATTATGTTCTACTAGCAGTACTACCTTCTATTGATTAGGAGATAGGGCACATGGCAAACATAAGATGTAAATACAGTGTGACATCTTGTATACAAACATACCGTGGAGAGATATGGAGTGACTAAGGCTGTGAAAATAACACTTTAATTATTTAAATTGTGTTTCCACAAACTCTAAAAGTAAAATAACAAGCTAGACTCAGAATTGTCTCTAGAGTCTAGACTACGTCAGTCTCTTATGTAAACATACTACCTTGACATTTGTGTGGTTAGTGCGATAGTCAATAGGAGGGTCTTGGTGCGTGCACAACACGGGACTTGACCATCTTAGGGGGCGGGGGATATAGAAGGAAGATAAGTTTAACTCTAGGGTCTCAGTTCAGAGGTTCGTAATCAGGACTATACCAACACTGGAATCAAAGCTCTATGGTCTAGGTGTGAGCTACAAATTATGACAGTGAGTTATTCTGGAGATTGAATTACATATATAGACATGTTTCAAGTAGACGAAGTTTTCCGAGGCCCGAAAGGGGAGTAAAGAATAACAACAATGTATACCTTCCATGCATGTCGTAAGAGGCGACTAAGGAGGTTATGGGATGGAATTGGCTGTCCCATCCCATATAGGGTCAGTGAACCATGCTGAAATCGGATGTGTCAGACCGAAAGGCGCAGACATCGCATCAATGCTATAAACAATGACACAACGCATTCCGTTCTCCGGACTACATCCTGCTAACATGCAGGAGTTTGAGAATGAGCGCAGAAGAAGAAGAACAAGTGAACGAAAAAAGATCTGATATATTACCTATTATTTCATCACCCCGGGCAATTGTCCATTGAACTATTTCTGATTACTGATGCTATTTCTGTCTATCAATGATGCGCAAACACCTGTAAACATATTGAACGCACATAATTCATCATTTACTAGATATGTTTGGTGCGTCTTCACTTGGAAATGTTTTGTGTTGATAAAAACGTGTCCACGTCATCACAGTAAATTATAAATAATTTTATAATTTTGTGTGTTTTTTTAGTGTTATGTGTTACTTGAGAAAGGTCCCAGTTGGACTGTAACGTTGGAAAATAGTCTTTGTTCTTTCGTGTATTGTTGTTTATTTGTTTGTAACATTGGCAGCTAGGCTTTTAAGTAACCTTTGTAATTTATGTAGCATGTATCACTTTATATATATATATATATATATATATATATATATATATATATATATATATATATTATATATTCTGTATTAAACAGAATTAACATTCAAATGTCAACACCTGCATGAATTACAGTTTACTGCATAAATAAATGGATGCATTTTAGGTAGAAACACTATTAAAACAACACATCGTTAACTCACACAAGAACACTGATAGCACTTCCATATTCCTATGGAATTCACGTGTAAATAAAGAGAAGAGAAATCAGAAAATGCCGAACAGAAGCTGCAAGTTTCGTCTGACAGTAACACATTTAAATAAGCCTAGAAACCATCGCTGGCACGGAAAATCAACACACGCTCAACTTTTGTGAAGTTTCCTCAACCCTATCACCAGGGCTGCCATAGTACATTTTTAGTCTAATTTCATAAATATGTCTTTTTTAAAGCTTGTTTTGTGTCTAAATTGGTTTGACATTTTTGTGTACTTATTTAAGCAATATTTGTTTGCAACTAATTGTTTAAACACTATTCCAGTAGGCATAACACATTTTTGTCAGAAAGTATACAGCTAACTCTATAACATATTTCCAGCCAATTTTTATATCAGGTCATAGATCATGAACACGATTTAGTACCATCAAACACTGACAAAAAAAATACAACAGCCAGAACGTGTTGGTAATGTAGACGTAACCACAAATTGTATCTTGAACAGAATTGGTCCAAGAAATATGCTGCTGGAGTTTTAAAATAAAATTGAAACTTATCTTGAGAGCATTCACAGAAATGTGGCTGGTATTTCTTTGATACTCCCAGCTGATATTGCTATTGCCGTTGCAGTGGAAATGAATCCTGTTCTGAATACAGGGTCCCATATTGGTGGGGTGATAGTCTTATTTAAATTTCAATGTTTTGCTAGAGCGGGTATATTTCTTCTTCTTCTGTGTTCACTCTCTGATAACTAACACGGTTAGTTTTCGACCGTTCAAGTGAACGGCTGCACAGTTGGTTTCGGATCGTTGGACATAACGGTGGATTCAGAGATTGGGACCAGATGATTAATTTTGGGAGGTTCAGTGAATGGTGGATTCAGATAGTCTGACAGTTAGTTTTGGACAGTTCAGAGAACGGTGGATGCAAAGATAGGAACTTGAATGTGAGAGCTAAGCAGGCGCTAGCTCACGGCCAAACGCTAGAGAACTTGACGGGAATGTATCTGCAATATATCTGCGATGCACCTTCCAATGTATCTGCGTTTCTGCCGCCCATGCCAGGATGTCTTGCGTCACTGTGTGTCGACAGTGCGGTTGTATATGTTATTGTAGTGGTGTCGGAAATATTGTTTGTCTTCTGCAGTCAGGTGTCATTTATCTGCAGCCTCCACATTTACCGACACCATCCCCGAAAGTGTTGGCCAGAAACAGCACGAGCCGCTGTATTCCGTTTTCAGAGTGCACAACGAAAGGTACTTTTGGGATCTTGGTTATCTGCTAACTGTGGGTCCGCCAAGATCACAGCGGTACCCTTAACACCCCAGTATATTACAATAATTAGTATAGTTATTAATGAGATAATTGTGGAATACGCAAAGTCAACAATTATCGTTGATTTTGACACAATAGCAATTGGAAGGCTTGATATGAATTGTGTGACGTGAATGACGTAAAATACACAGCACCACATTGAGTACTGAACCGAGTTTCTCATTTGCGAGTTTCCCATCTGCGAGTATGCTTGCTGTCAAAATAACTTTAGAAAGGATCGGACTCAAGCCCATAGTTAAGGTGGTGGGGGAGGGCTGCATGGTTAAAATCACTGTTATGACAATAGAACACGACATTTGATACTAGAAAACAATTTAAGAAAAAAAAAGATGGTAACCTCTTTGCCCTCTTATTTTATAGCGGTCTTCCCAAATAAAAAACCATTAAAAATCCCACAAAGATGAGGTGACAACCATTTTTATAAGGTAAAATCGCTATTCCCCCATTCCAAATTAATTTAACAGCTCTGAATATAAAGCTTTCCATGTGATGTTAGCATGCACAATAGTTTGATTTTGCTTGATTTTGTCATGACTCTGTTTCTAGTGCAGTTTGGTTTAAAATAATAATTTACACCTGACAACGCTGCTGATAGCATACAGTGACTAACTGCATCGAGCAAAAATAAAAAAAATTTTTTAGGCATCAGGTATGAGCACGCGTAAATTATTAGCTGAATCAAACAGATATAAATTAGATAGAGTAGTTCCAGATGAAGCTAAATGTAAATTAAATTTACCTAGGTAGGCCTATTCTCAATCTAATACCAACGTATAGTTTGTTTAAAAATGCTTGGTCTTTATTTTATATTTCAACAACCAATAATCGAATAAGCATGAATATCTTATGTTTGAGGTGACTACGGTTGTGTAAGTTTAAATTATGCTGGTGTTGCCATTACTTCAAAACGGCACATCATGTTGATGTTTGTCTCAGAATGATTTTGTCCCCGGAGAATGCAATTTACAGTAATTGAAAGTATAGAAAACTATACAACTATTAGTCTTATCACTAATTCTAGAAAATGGATAGTATAGATATTTCTCAACAGAGCGAAAGCTAAGTCAAAGGACGTTCTTAACCGAGGGATAGGCTGAAACAATGCGAAAATGGAAGTGATGTGACATGTGATGTGATGATGTTCGTCCGTCGTGATCGACGATGACCAAAAACTCAACCATAATAATAATAACAATAAATAATAAAATAATAAAGTTAATAGTGCGTTTTTAAATGACTAGCAAGTCCAATGCGCGCACAAAATGTTCTTTTACAGAATTGACAACAATAGAAGGTATCTGTGTGAGGTTGAGATGTTTTTTTCTTTTCTACGTGTCCGCTTCTGTCTTGCAGTTTCTTGTCTGAATTCTTCTGCCGCTAGTGCTCCCGCTCTAGTGCTGTAACGCCATGCTGTTCTATCCTGAGCGAGGCTCTCCCAAGCGCCTACGTCAATGTTAAGATGTTTCAAGGATGACTTGAGCGTGTCTTTGAAACGCGTTTTCTGTCCACCAGCTTTTCGAAATCCTGCCTTGAGTTCTCCATAATATATTTGTTTTGGCAAACGCGAGTTCTCCATACGCACAAGATGGCCTGCCCAGCGTGCCTGCGCCTTCATAAGTATTGTGTGGATGCTTATTGAGGTTGATTTTTCCAAGACCTCGTAGTCTGGTACTTTGTCCCACCAATGGATGTTTAGTAATTTACGTAGGCAGGTAAGATGGAAGTGATTTAACTTTCTTGCATGTCTAGCATACACTGTCCACGTTTCGCAGGCGTATAGTAAGGTTGGTATAACAGCAGCATGATATACTTGTAGTTTGGTGGTTGTTCTTATACCTCTTCTGTCCCATACATTTTTGCGTAATCTGCCAAATACAGCACTAGCTTTTGCCAGTCTATTGTTAATTTCCACATCAATGTTGACATCGCGAGAGAGAGTGCTTCCAAGGTAAGTAAAATTGTCGACTACCTGCAGTTTTTCCTGATTGACGATGATGGAAGTAGCAGTATGTTGGCTATTTGATGTTGCTTGGTGCATGACTTCTGTTTTTTTGTGACATAAAACGATCACCGTCATATCAACACAGCGACCAGCCTGCAGGAGAGACTAATGATGTTAAGAATTGTAGAGCTTGCTGTCCCATCACATCTGAGAAGAATGTAACCCTGCCGAAGATAGAAATGTTGGTGGAAAAAAAGATAAAATACAACGCAGCAACTAATCTAGACATTATAAAACCGTATGATCCAATGATTATTTTTTACAACAAAATTGAACAACATATTTTCAATATATATTTTTTAGCAGGGCCGGCCTTAAAAATTGAGGGCCCTATGCGAAACGGATTGCACGGGACCCAGATGGGTAGAGATAAGGATAATAAGTGAAAATTAAGATTTTGTATTCGAAAATAAATTCGTCTTTGCATTTAATTCATTCTTTACTAAGTACAAAATCACGATCAAATTAACTTTACTTTACGAGCCTTGCGTGTAGCGAAGTCATACAGTATATCATGAAAATTCTGTTTCCTACATAGATCACGCTCAATAGCAAGAATTGTCAAATTATTCAATCTATCTTTGTGAATTGTTGACCTCAAGTAATTCTGGATTAGTTTGAGGCGCGAGAAGCTTCTTTCACCAGATGCTACAGTTACGGGTATTGTTAAAAATATTCTTAGTGCCACAAAGTAGTTTGGGAAAGCAGTGTATCTTTCATTATTGGACAAATAAGCCAAAATTTCTAGCGGGGTTTTGGCGGTATTTGGTAGAATATGCCTTAAAGATTCCATTTCATCTGCTAATTCTCGCCCACATATATCGGCTGACTGGTCTGTTGATGACGTCAATTCTTGCTCGAGGCTCTCTGTAAACTTTCGTATGTCATCACGCTGAAGGTACTTAAAGATGACAATAAACCCAAATAGATTGTGGTTTGATTTTAGCTGTTCAAATCTCGACTGCAAGGATTGAATTGTAGTGTCCACAATTCTGTTGAAGCAATTTATCATGTAGTCATCTAAAGCATTTTCAGGTGTGAAGTTTTCCACAGATTTATCATACTGCCTTTTCTGTTGACGTTTGGCTGAAAAGATTGCAACAACTTCCACGTTTTTAGCCAATTCCTTTGCTGTAACAAGAATCTGAACAAACCCATCAACTCTCACTTTCCTTAACCAAGTCATCAAGATGTTGTACGAATCCATTGCAGTGCTCAAATTTACTGTTTCACCTTGCAGTTCTTTACTCATAAAATTGACTTAGAAGAGCACGTCGTACCTTAACACAAGTGACACTAAGAATGTGTACTGCTTCAATGTTTCATACAGTGTTTCTGCTTCACTTTTAATTATCGCATCATTAGTCTCTTCAGCTAATTCATCGAGTACGTCACAAATTTCAGGCAATTGATAACAAAGTGCCCGCCGAAGACGGGTGTGTCGGGCCATTGGCGCAAATAAAACGGCGACACATCGCATTTCCATTCTCTGAACTATATCCTGCTGGAAATCTAATAGGGCCATTGTCCTACTGCAATAGAGATCCAGCAGGAGTTTGAGAATGAACGCTGAAGAAGAAGAAGAATAACAAAGTGCTTTGACACTATCTATTCTACATTCCCACCTTGTTTTGCATAGAGGTTTTACAGACAGATTGGAAACATGCTTTCTGAATAATGACCATCTCTTTGTAGATGCTGAAAAGATAGTGTACACTCGTTGTATAGTTCCATAAAATGTTAACGCATCAGGGCATGTTTTGACCATGTCTGCTACCACCAGATTGTAATTATGACACGCACATGGAGTAAAAAATGCTCTGCTGTTAATATTTAAAAGCGTTTTTTGAACTCCAGAATTGACGCCTCAGGGCATGATCATAACAATTATCATAACCTTGTCCACGAATATTTTCAACATTTAATTCAATCTTCTCCAGCTCATTCACTAGTACGTCGCATAAGTCCTGTCCAGTAGTACTTTCCACAGGAAGAAACTTAATAAAACGTTCATGTACAACCACAGGCTCTTTCACATTAACCCCATCTGATACCGATTTTATAGATAAAGCATCCGAGTAGCTACAATTTTTTTCAATTTTATTTACTTGTCGTAATCACTTGAAACAACGACGTAATAGATTAAAACCACTATAAAAACATAAAAACAGAATAAACATGCTGACCTATACATGATTATAAGTTATAATGGTTTAATGTAATAATTTAGACCTAGAATTAGCGCGGGGCATATGAAAAGTGCGGGGCCCACTGCGGCCGCATAGGTTGCAGTGGCCTAAGGCCGGCCTGATATTTAGGTTCTACACTCAGACACTGACGAGACCTATCATTAATAATTTATGTTACAGACCATTCATTGTAGTGTGTACAAACGAAAGGGAAGGGGTGGATAGGGCACGAGTTTATACTTAATTGAACACAGAAGCACCCTTTCTTAGAGATGTATGTGGTTATATAAGGTCAATGGAACACCATGATTTAATATTATTGCTACAGTTAAGAAGAAGCAAGTGATTTCAAAACAGTTTGCTTTATGTGAAAACAAGACCAGAAGCAGATTGCACTAGTGACCATTTCCCAGTAATAACAAAATTAAAGAATAAAACTGAGGAAATAAAAGAGAAAATAAATCACAGATGACACAAATCGTAGTAAAGGCATCTTGGAATTTTAAGAAGACCGACTGGATCAGGTGCAGCCAAATGACATGCAGGGTTCAGTGAAATCAGAAGAAAAATCTACATGAACTCAACATATAGTAAAACCTGCACCATAATTCTGACAGTCGCGAAAAAGTGTATCACAAGGAAGAATGTCAAGAAATTCAAACATTATTGGATACCTAAATTGGCTGATGTATTTAAAGAATGGCCCGAAAGAATGCTGAAGACTATGTAGACGATAATAAAGTGACAGATAAAAAAAGTCACGGAAAAAGTCACAATTTTGACTAGGAAAAAAATCACAGTAAAAAAAGATCACAGTAAAAAAGTCGCAACTAGTTTATTATGGTCGGTAATAAAGTCACAGAGAAAGATTTAAGTCACAATTTTGACCATAGTTCGTTTCATAATTCATGTTACTCACTTGAGCTCAATTTTCACGAAAACTACCTGAAGCATAGCAACCATAGTTAGTCTTATATACAGCAATTCACATTGGACCGTAGGAATTCATATTTTACTAATTGATCAATCAATCAATAAACCCATAACACTTCAGGGTCGTAGTGGTATTGGATGCTTCAGCACACAGAGTCCTCCAGCGAATTATATCCTCAGCGATGCGGATGAGTATGGAA
>CM067298.1:69736691-69846396 GCA_034231615.1 Meghimatium bilineatum | reverse complement strand
ACTCAGGAGTGCATGTTCAAGTTGGGGTATCCAATACATGAGTCGTGACACTTACTTTGAATGGGGTCAATTGTAATGGGACATGTGGGCACTCAGTCTCGTGCTGGGCCCTTGTAGCTCCGTTGGCACTGAAGCGACTCACGTACACTAATTTGCCCTCTAGCGTATGTTACCTTTTACAAATTCGATGTGTACTCGAAAGATCACCGTATATGAGGGACATTGACATTGGTCGCCTCTCCAATGTTTCTGCTTTTTAAGCTGGCCACGTCGGAATGCATAGATGCCTTGAATATTTGTGATGTAATGGCGTAACGGTTTCGCAGAATGCAGGAAATTCTCATTCCATCTACAGCATCCACGTCCACGGACACGAACCTAAAAGTGTTAGCCAGGAATACGGCAAGAACAGCTGTATTTCTGTTTCCATGGTGCACCACGAGAAGTAACTTTTAGGATATTGGTTATCTGCTGACCCTGAGTCCGCACAAGAGCAATGTAAGATCCTTTGCACACCTTATATATATATATATATATATATATATATATATATATATATATATATGTGATAAAATATTCTATACTAACACAAAATGCTGTGTTAAATAGAAAAAGGCAATTTAACACACTGTCGAATATCTGGAGGTAAAAGTCAATCAGCACACGCACGAAAATACGCTTATTTAATTCCTGCGTTATTCCAGCGCTATCATGTGGATGTGAGAGCTGGAAAAGCTCTTTATCTTCAGAAAAGAAGTTACTGAGTTTCGAGAACAAATGTCTTCGTATGATAACTAACACCCATTGGAGTTAATTCAAATCGAATGATAAAATCAGAGAAGAGAAACATCAAAATTTCATCACAGATGCTATCAGAAAATGCCGTTGGTCCTACATCGGGCATGTCCTACGCGCAGACTTCAATATAATACACCACCAATCTCTTGAATGGATACCTACAGGCAAAAGAGATAGGGATAGACCAAAAGAAACACTCAGAAGAACAACACTTAGAGAAAGTAAAACAATCAATATTCATACTATTCAAGAAACTGCACCTAATAGCTTTGAACAGACAGAATTGGAGAGATCTGACCTCTGCCCTATGCGATAACTTCAGCGCAAAAGGAAAATAATGAATATATATATATATATATATATATATATATATATATATATATATATATATATATATATATATATATATATATATATATATATATATAATTTACAGAGAAAATGTATTAATCTAGTTACATTTTTAAAGGAGCAAATAGGTTCATGGAGAATCTCAAGTTGAATCCAAAAGATCTTTCGATCTAACAACAGTTTTAGAGGAAAATAATTCTGAGAATATGAATTATAGAAAGGTCTATGTGAAAAATAGTGAAATATTAAAAAATTCAAAACAGTCATTAGTCTATGTTCAAAACAGCTGTACACAATATCTTGGCTCGTCTTGTTTACATTATGTTTACATTATGTTTACATTGGGCAGGTCATTTGGTGCGTATCCCAGACCATCGTCTAAAGATACTTTTCTATGGTGAGCTGGAGAAGGGTACACAATCTCAAGGTGGCCAAAATAAGTGCTACAAAGACTCCTTAAAGAACTCACTAAAAGCCTTTGAAATAGACCACGCTACATGGGAAGAACTTGCACAAAATATATCTACATGGCGTTCTAAAATCAATAAGAGCGCATCATCTTGTGAAAAGAGGAGAAATGCAGCAGCTCAACAGCGGAGAGCAGCTATAAAGTCACGGATATACCAAGATCCGTCTACAGTCGTCATTCCATGTCCGAACTGTCCAAGAACATTTACAGCTAGAGTAGGGCTCATTAGCCATCTACGAACTCATAATCAAGGACATAACACTAAGTGAATTTTCAAAAGTGGATGTAACAAATGGTCATCATCACTTGTGATGGAGGAACGAACAATGTTTACATAAGTGATTCTTTCTGTCTTGGTCAGACGAAATGTCCAGACAGTCATTGTTTGCTTTCGGTGTTGTTGACGCATCAGACCTAGAATAGTGAGAATAGAATATAAATGGATGTCAGCGCCGAGGCTGTAGTGCGTGAACTCGCCCAGCTACACTCGAAACCACAAGACATAAATATATACACAGATGACTCAGTTAACATAAACACAAATAAAAGAGGTTGGGGTTTTGTTGCCTACAGAAACGATGTGAATATGGTTGAGAAATATTCAGCATACTCCACTGTCACATCGAGCATGATAATGGAGATAGAAGGAGTTACAGCAGCACTTAATTAGTTGATAACTGATACTTCAACACACTCGGTAATAGTCACAGACTTTCAAAGCATGCTGCTCAAGATAGAAAAGTACATGCTATATTAGAAACGAATGGTGGGACTTATTTAATAACTCAATTTTTCAGAGCATTATATGGATATACTGCCCTGGTCATGCTGGGGTCAGTGGAAACGAGAGAGCCGACTATTGGTAGGCAATGCGACGATACGAACAATGCTGAGAAGAGATAATGCAGACTTGGTCAAAACAGTAATAAATTCATTTCTTGTGATGCTACTAGTGATTGGTCGTCAGCAAATAGCAATTCGTTTGTTATTCTTCAGATTGTTTTCTTGGGTGTAATCTTTACTGTCTTGTATATTTCTTGTATAGTAATCTTCGTGCGTTTTACTTGTTCATTTCTTGTATTTTTTTAACTTTCGTTGCGTTCTTTACCTTTTCTATCCACAAAGCTGTAATTTTTTGGGTCTCGTGCGTTTATGGTTTTTATATCCACATATGTTTCCTGCTGTTTGTATGATGTTATTTTTGAAATATTTTCATTCTTCTTCTATGTGCTGGGTGTTTTCTGGTAGATTTGCGAATTATTCGTTAACTTTCTGGATATATTTTTCGCGCATGTTTTGTTCTTCCAATTTCTGTATATCTAGTTGCCCTTGGTGCTTTGTGCTTATCTTGTGCTTGTTATTTTTCCCTTGTTTGTTTTAATTGTTAGTATCACTGGGCAGGAGATGGCTATAGCGTCCTTGTCAAGGCTGACTAACATCCACATGAGAGTTGGACACTCATTTCGGACATGGAGAGAAGATTACAGGCTTTCGAGTATAAATGCTACAGTAGAATTCTACGAATTTCCTATAGGGAACATAAGACCAATGTGTACGTAAGAAATAAAGTAGAGATGTGTGCAGGTGTCCAGGAGCCATTGCTTTCAATAGTGAAACGACGAAAACTAGCATGGTTCGGACATGTATGCAGGCACGATTCCTTGTCAAAAACAATACTGCAGGGAACTGTCGAGGGAGGAAGAAGCAGAGGAGGACAAATGAAGACATGGACAGACAACATCAAGGAATGGACAGGGCTAGATATTTCCACACTCATCCGCATCGCTGAGGATAGAATTCGCTGGAGGACTCTGTGTGCTGAAGCTTCCAATGTGGTACCCCTACGACCCTGAAGGGTTATGGGTTTTATTGATATTGATTGATCACTGCCTTATGGTCAGTGTCTGCACACATGTTGGGTATTAATCGTGCGTCTGTTATTTTTCGTGTATTTTTTCTTTCTGTGAGTATAAAGTCTATCTGGCTCGTGCATTCCAAGCTATTCCATTTATACCATGTGTACACTTGTGACTATATTTTTAAGAAGGTGTTCGTTATAAAAAGGTTATGCTGGGTGCATATGTCTATTAGATTATAACCGTTTTAGTTAATCGTGTTACTTGTGTCGCGAAAGGTCCTTTATATTCCTCTATTCCTTCTCTGCGCCAATATATGCGTTTAAATCTCTCAAAATATATAGGTCATTCTAAATTTTGCTGTATTTTATTAATCTGCTTACATCCTCAAAAAATTCCTCTCCCTCAATTTCGTTGTTTGGTGTGGTACATGGGGCATAGCCCTGAATACATCTTGTCTTTACATGGTCAATTGTAATCCTGACCGAAATTGATCGTGTATTCTGATGTGTAATTGGAACTATGTTATTATCAAATATTGGGTCTACGAAAAAGCAAACCCCGTGCTTTGTTTTTGAAACTGGGTCACCTTCACTGTATAGGAACGTATAATTTTGATATAATTTCTTATAACCCCTTCTCTAATCCTCGTATCTGCTAGTTCTAGTATTTTGATATAATTTCTTATAACCCCTTCTCTAATCCTCGTATCTGCTAGTTCTAGTATTTTGATGTTTCTCCTTTTCATTTCATCTATCATGTATCTAGATGACGAGAACACCAGACCCCCACACTTATGTTTATCTTTTTTCAAGGTCCCTCATTTCTTTCTATCAACCTGGAGAGAAATAAATCATTATAACAATAAATGTCAATTATCAAAAATATATTTAGTTTATTTATTTAAATCAAATTGCTTTGACGTGTACAACTTGTGGGGAAAAATGAATGTAAACGATTGGCTAGGTACAGTAACGAATTATTGATTAGAAACTAGCATCACAGCACATGGGACATTTCCTTACGTGCTTCGCTCTCTGCTTCGGCGACCATTCGAGTGCATGTAGACTCTGTCCCAATCAGGTGTTGATTACGTGAACTTCGGTTCTTTCCAAAAATAGTGTATTTCTTCCCTCTCCTTTAATCACTTCAATTTTATCATTCTGTGTATGTGTACGTTTTCAGTCTCTTTCCGGCATCTTCATTTTGCAATGATTTTATGACTGCTTTAATTAGGTCAGCTTTATCTCTTTTCAGTAATGTAGTAAACAAGTAAAGTAACCCATAGCATTTATTAGTGCCGTAGAGGTGTGAGATGTTAGCGGTATCACATTTCACAGGCTCTGCAAATGAGGGCGGTAGCCATCTCCTCTCCCTCGCAGTCTTTACTTCCCGAATTAATCCGGTACCCATTTAAGGCTGGGTCGACCTGGGAGCCGTTGCGATCTGAAAACATTTCCGCCTCAACTGGGGAATGAACCCAGGACCACTCATATGCGAAGCCAGTGCGCTAACCACTGCGCTAACGCGGCTCCCAGTAATGTACCGTCAATCGTAGCATCATCTACCAGAGAGTCAGCTCTTTAGTCTCCTCTGATTCCAGGTTGACCCGGGCAGTATATCTATGTAATAGACTGATACATAACAGTAAAGAAACACTGGGTCATTTACCCTGTGACATAATATCTCGAGCATTATTGGATCTAAAATTAAGTATGTATAAAAGACAATAGAAATAGTGAATAGAATATCTATTATGAAGTGAATTATTGTTGTAATCATTTCATCATTAAATCATATTTTTCTCACAAAATAGAAGTGTCATAATTTTTCTGTCTTAAACTTGTTAGTTAGTTAGTTAGTTAGTTAGTTAGTTAGTTAGTTAGTTAGTTAGTTAGTTAGTTAGTTAGTTAGTTAGTTAGTTAGTTAGTTAGTTAGTTAGTTAGTTAGTTAGTTAGTTAGTTAGTTAGTTAGTTAGTTAGTTAGTTAGTTAGTTAGTTAGTTAGTTAGTTAGTCAGTCAGTCAGTCAGTGAGTCAGTAAGTCAGTCATACAGTCAGTCACTCAGTCAGTCAGTTAGTTAGTTAGCAATAATGATACCTCTCCTCAAATCAGGAAAAGATGGCAACACAGTCTCCAACTACAGGCCCATCATCCTCACAAGCTCACTATGCAAAACAATGGAACGCATTATCAATCTTAGGATGCAGTGGTACCTTGAAAATGAAAACCTTCTGGTATCACAGCAAGCAGGTTTCAGACAGTGCTACTCTACTGAAGATCAGGCAACCTACCTGTCCCAAGAGATTGAGGATGCCTTCCAAGATAAGAAACTGGTACTTGCAGCATGGATAGACTTCAGGAAAGCATTTGATAAGGTCTGGAAAGAAAAGCTCCTAAAGAAATTGCGAAATTGCAGGGTTAGCTCAAGAACGTACAAATGGGTAAAAGCATACCTGCATAATAGAAGAGTCAGGGTACAATTAGATGGTCGCAAAAGCAAGAAAGTCCTACTGTGTCATGGAGTCCACCAGGGTGGAGTCCTGTCGCCCACACTTTTCTTGGTTTACATCAATGACCTAGTTGCTGAACAACCACACGGGATCTAAGTGGCAATGTATGCTGACGACCTGGTGATCTGGTGCACAGAAGAACATGCGACAGTGGCCACTAAACAAATACAAAGAGCTATCGATGCCCTTACCTTATGGGCTAATAGATGGTGCGTCAGCATTAACACAGATAAGTGCAGCACTACACTTTGTACCCTCTCACCAAAACAAAAAGCCGGTCATATCAAAATAGATGGAGAGCTCTTCAAAGAAGACAAACAACCCACATACCTCGGAGTTACTTTTGATGATAAACTGACATGGAAGCAGCACATAAACAAAGCAACAACAACAGCCAGGAGGAAGTTAGCTATCCTGAGAAAACTAAGTGGAACCACATGGGGAGCCAGTGGGAATATACTCAGTAAAGTTTACCAGCAAGGCATAAGACCACACCTGGAATATGGTTCAGCTGCGTGGTGTCCTGCATCAAACACCACATTACAAGATCTAGATAAAGTGCAAAACCAGGCACTTAGAATAATGTTGGGAGCAATGAAATCAACACCCATAGCAGAGATGCAGAAAATGGGAAGAATACAAACACTTGGCGAACGCAGAGACACAAAAGTACTAATTCAGGCAGAAAAGTTTCAGTGTATGCCAAGTCATCCAATGAAGGAAAGATTCCAAAATCTAGCAATGGGACGACTGAAAAGAAGCAGCTTTATCCATCAAGCTAAACGACTCCGCAGACAACTTACAGACCTACCTGAAGTTGACAGACCCTTAAGGCCTGTACCACAACAAACCCCGAGGAGTGAAAGACATGGAATGCCAATATACATATAGACCCATGTGAAAGGAATACTAAGCGTGGACGAACAGAACAGTGTGCAGCGAAGGACAGTCACCCTCAGTTTCCTGGATGAGGAATATCCACAAGATATATGGGTCAGAGTATACACAGATGGATCAGCACAGAATGCCGTGAGGAATGGAGGTGCAGGTGTATATATAGAATATCCACACAAGCCTAGAGATACAATCAGAACACCGACAGGAAAATTCTGCAATAATTATGATGCAGAAATCCAGGCAATTAGTGTGGCAGCTAAAAAACTGCTGAACTCCAACTCTGACCTACAGCTTGTGGTATTCCTGACAGATGCAAGGTCAGTGCTTCAAGCTCTCCAGTCTGAAAAACTAACAGACTTGAAAAAACTACTTAGCGAATTGTCTTACCAGTATAGGGTAACCATGCAGTGGATACCCTCTCACTGTGGAATACCAGGAAATGAAAAAGCAGACCAACTGGCTAAGGAAGGTGCTGCTGAAGACCAACCAGATATACCAATCACCTACCATCAGAAAAAACAGATGATCAAGTCAATAAGAAAGCCACAAACACCAACACAAGATGACTATCATATTATGAACAGACCAGAACAAGTTATAATTCTACGTCTCAGAACAGGACACAACCGACTCCGCAGTCACATGTATACAAAGTTCAAGATTGGCAACACGGCCATGTGTACATGTGGACAGGCAGCACAGAGTGCCAAACATATACTTCAAAAAGTGTTCTGAGCATGAAACGCTGAGGCAGACATATTGGCCATAGGAAACAACACTGGAATCAAAACTCTATGGGACACTGTATGAACTACAAAAGACAGTGAGTTTTATTAAGGAGACAGAATTACAGATATAGACATGTTTCAAGTGAACGAAAGAAGAAGAACTCCTGTGTTATGATAAGATGCATTGTCAGGAGACAATATGGTCTATCCTATAGAGGAATAACAGTAGGCTCTACTCTCACTCCACTCTCGTAATATGTGACCGTTCATTTTTGTGTGATATTCCATATTGTCAGTGAACATTGAAGCAAAGACGAGTTACGCATTTGTCAACAGTCCATTGTTTCTACTACGTGTACCAACATGTAAAATTATCAATCGCTTTTTTTAATGCTAGGTACAAATCTCTTAATTGTTCCCTCTGAAGCTAACAAAACTCTTTAGCTTGTGGTGTGCGTTGATCCAATTTGTATTTAATACACTATATAATTGTCATCAATCAATCAATAAACCCGTAACCATTCATGATCGTAGGGGTACCACATTGGATGTTTCAACAAACAGAGTCCTCCAGCGAATTCTATCCTCAGCGATGCGGATGAGTATGGAAATATCTTGTTCTATCCATTCCTGGATGTTGTCTGTCCATGTCTTTATTTTCTCTCCTCTGCTTCTTTCTCCTTCGACAGTTACTTGCAGTAGTGTTCTTGATAAGGAATCATGTCTGCATACATGTCCAAACCATGCTAGTTTTCGTCGTTTCACTATTGAAAGAAATGGTTCTTGTACACCTGCATATATCTCTACTTTATATCTTACGTACACATTAGTCTTATGTTCCCTATAGGAAATTCTAAGTATTCTTCCGTAGCATATGTACTCGACAGTCTGTAATCGTCTCTCCATATCCGCAGTGAATGTCTAACTCTGACAACCATACAGTACAATAGAATGTACCAGCTACTTATACAGTTTGACTTTCATTTCGACACTGATGTTGCTTTTCCATATCACAGTTAGCTTTGACAAGGACGCTAAAGTCATATCCAGCTTTATTTTTAGTTCTGCTTTGCATTTTCCATCGCTGCATATGCTGAATCCGAGGTATTTGAATGTATTCACCACCTCAATCGTATGTTCATTCATCATTATGTTAGTCTGATTTTCTGTGTCTCTGCTGTTAACCAAGATTTTTTTTCTTTTCTGTGCTGATTTCCATTCCGTACTTGCTGGTAACTTTTTCCAACTTTGCAGTTAACTCTTGCAACGCTTGTTCTGACCTAGCTCTAAGATCAATATCATCAGTGAAACGCAAGCTGCAAACAGGGCGACCTCCGATCGATATAGACGTATTGTAATCATGTAATGTCTCCTCTATGATGTGTTCTAGGTATATGTTGAAAAATACTGGAGACATTATGCATCCCTGTCGACCTCCCACATTTGTTTTGAAAAACTCACCAATTATATTGTTTGACAAGACATCACTATTTGTATTTTTGTACAGCGTATAATAATGTATATGATTGTTGTGGGAAAATTAAATTGTCTCAGTATGTGCCACAGACCATCATGCCACACACGGTCAAAGGCCTTTGTAAAGTCAATGAAAATGTGGTTTAGATCATGTTGGTGATGAATATGTTTTTCAATCAATGTTCATATGTTAAATATTTGTTCAACAGTGTTTCTGTTTGCTCTGAAGTCAGTTTGTTCTTCTGCCATGATTTCCTCCAACGTGTGCTTTATTCTGTTAAGCAGTATTTCGAGTATTACTTTACTGGGGTGCGTTATAAGGCTAATGGTTCTGTAATTCATACACTCTTTCAAATTGCCTTTCTTGGGAATTGGTATTATTAGTGATTCTGTCCAATCAGCGGGCTATTGTTTTGTGTTCCATATATTCTGGCAGAGTTTGATCATAATATTTACCACTTTAATGCTCCCGTATTTCATGAGCTCTGCTGGAATGTTGTCTACACCAGGTGACTTCCCTCCTTTCAATGTTCGTATGGCCTCTTTTATTTCATCTACTAGAATTTCTGCATTTCCTATTTCTCTTTTGCTTCGTTCAGAATTCTCTAATATTACATGTAGTCTAGATTACATTTGCAGTTATACGGCTCATTGCAATACTCTGCCCATCTTTTTACTATATATGTTGTTTCATTGAGTATCTTTCCGTGTTTGTCTTGTATGGTAGATATCTTTGGTATTTTTGGCTGTTATCTTTCTTAGAGTGGCGTATACTGCGTTACTGTTTCCGCGCTAACACCACCATTGATTGTTTCACATTGTTCCTCTAGCCACACTTCTTGTGCTTGTTTTATTTTCCTTCTTATGTTTTTGTTTATTTTGATATATTGCCCTGGCATTTCAGATGCCTCTTTCTTAATCTTTTTCATTTCCCTCCGTTCGTCGCACAATTTCAGGAAGTCATCTGTTACCCAAGGTTTGTGTGTTATTCTTCTTGTCCTAGTGTTTCTGTTGCTGATTTTAATAAAGTTTATTTCATGGCTTCTGTGAGAGAGTTAACGTCTTAATTCACAAGGTTTAGAGCTGCAAATTTTCAACCTAATGTTGCCTCAAATATATCTGCTATTTCTAAATCTTTCAAATTTTCTAGATTAACTCTTAAAAGTTTGCATTTGTTTTGCGTATGATTCTTTTTAAGTTTTATTTTGATCGTCAATAGACCCATATCATGGTCGCTACCGATGTCTGCTCCTGGAAATGTTTTTGTCTGTACTTTGTTTATGCTGGACTTGAATTTTTTCGGTGTAAGAATGAAATCAATTTGATTATATATGTCTGCTTTTGGAGCATGCCACTTTGTTCTTCTGGAAAGCATGTGAGGGAATAGTGTATTTTCAAGAGTGAGTTTAAATTTAATGGAACAATCCAATAGTCTTAGTCCTCGTCTATTCATTTCTCCTGTTCCAAATTTCCCTACTGTACCGGCCCATTGGTCATAAGCGTCAGGTCCTACTTTTACGTTCCAGTCACCTAGTACTATTAATGTGACAGTATCAGATTACTAGTTCATTCTCCTGTAGTCTGATCTGCAATGATTACACCGGTATGCCCTGGTTCCCCCTACATACCCCTTCCCTTGGTTCAATTACTAGTTAAGCAGTAGAGTGTGTTAGTCTTGACACTGTGTTTTGTTGTGAGCGATTGAGTGAGCGAAAGTTGGTTTGTTTTGGGAGAGTGGAGTTCAGAAAGATGTCAGATATAGTTAGTTAGTGACCAGAGTTGGAAGAATGAAGTGATGTGCTTGGGACAGGCGTTTTTAGGCTGTATGTCGAAGAAAATGGATTTCGAGATTACTTCTTGGATGCTGTGTGACAAGCACTGCGATTTATGTTAATGATTGTCCACGATCTCTTCTTATAACAGATATCTTAGATGCTATGTTTGTGTGATAAATACTAGAAGTTGGTACTTATTTGTCAACAGTTAATTGATGATGTGTTGGTGTGGCAAATACTACAAGTTGACACTTATTTGTCAACAGTTACCTGATAGATTTAGATGCTGTCTCTGTGTGACAAAACTACGATTTATCATATTTATTGTCAGCGATCTTTTCTTATAACAGAGATCTTAGATACTATGTTTGTGTGACAAATACTAGAAGATGGTACTTATTTGTCAACAGTTACTTGATGGAACTTAGATTATGTGTTGGTGTGGCAGATACTACAAGTTGACACTTATTTGTCAACAGTTACCTGATGGATTTATATGCAATGTTTGTGTGACCAACACCACGATTTATCATATTTATTATCAGCGGATTGCAACGTAGACCAGAGAAGTCAGACGCTATTATCTACGTGACCAGCATTATAGCAACCACATTTTTATCTGTTGCTGTTATGTGACGCGGATGTAGTCATTTTTTCTACGAGAAATTATATTTGCTATTATATTAAAGAATTACCTAACGTATTGGCTTTTTTTTCAAATTAAACATTTATTTGAACGTTTGTACATAAAGTATTCAAGGGTTATTTGAAAATCAAGAACTGTGTTGATTATGTTTATGGAAAATTATCGGCCATCCTTTGAAAACCCAGTTGGACTCCCTTGATTACCACTCCAGCACCCCCGCCCTATAAAGACCCTTGTGGCTGAAACCTTTGTTCAGCAGTGACAACACGTACGCAACTGCAGCAATTACAGTACAAAAATAAGAGGTTTTGAACCAGATGACATAGGCAGTCCGAGAGTGCACCAGCATTACAACTTCAGGAGAGGATACCACTATATGATCAACGGTGATAAAGAAGTTGTGTGAAGATAAAACGTAACTGTGATACAATGAATAGATTTTCAAAATACGGTCACATTAATATATCATTTTCGGGGATCTCCTTTATTGTGTATTCTAGTGTTTCATAAAATGAATAAAATTTCCTCTTCGTCATAGTCGGTAGTTGGGACATACGTTTGAATGGTCGGGATTTTCGGGGTCTTACTGCTACACGTATTGTTTTAAGTCTGCTATTTATAGGGGTGCAACTAATAGATTTAACTTTATCTATGTCTAAAATAAATATCACTCCGTGTTAGTGTTTTGCTTCGTCTCCGCTATACCAGATGTTATGACCGTCATCCGTTGTTTTACCAAATCCCGTCCACCGTACCTCTGCCATTCCCATGTTGTCACACGTATACTTGTTCAGCTGGAAAGTAAGCTAGCTGACCTTTCCGCATGCGTATCGCGTGCGCACATTCTTTGTGAAGATAACACAGTTCTTAGTAAGTTTAAGGACTTTGTTATTTATTCTCTGTGATTATCCATTGTAGTATTTCAGTAGACAAAAGGTTAAGATAGAATTGCTCATCTCCTCTCCAGTTGTCCTTACAATGCGATTACATGTATGTGTTTTCTATATCTGTCTCCATTGCAAAATTCTTTACTGATGTTGACACTACATCAAGTTTGAACTTCGCGCTGAGCGCTTCACTAACATTTAACTAGGTCACAACCTTAGTAGTATTTAAGCGATGACTCGACCCCAGGGTAAGGTTCCTTATCCGGGTACAATGAGTAAGGATTACTAAGCTCATATAACAAAATACTGAAACTGAGAGCTCGTGCAAAGGTCGCGCCATGCCGAGCCGTTACTTATCTGGATAATATATAGCTCAAAGAACAAAATACTAGGTACGGAGAGGTCGGACAAAGGTAGCGCTATGCCGCACCATGCTACTTTGCCGGATAATATATAGCTTAAATAACAAAATACTGGGTATGAAGGTTTTGCGCAAAGCTCGTGCAGCGGTCGTGCTGCCTATACTAATATACATCATATAACAATATACTCGTCGGGCTGAGGTCGGGTAGGTCATGCAGGTGGTACAGAGCGCGTGCAGTGAGCGCGTACGGTCAGACAATCTGACACCCATTAAAAATGATCACCGAGGTGCCTAAATTGTACGAAATTGTTCTCGCTAGGTTTTTCAACTATGTCCTCAGTCCACACTTCACCCATGGTCGCACTGTGTTCTCTGTATGTTCTTCAACTATGTTCTAACATATCAGTATGTTCTCACTAGCTTTTAACATATCAGTATTTTCTAGGGGTGTACCGGACTTCGACTCCGGCTCCGGTAAATCCGGAATCCAGCCATCTTTACAAATCCGGCTCCGGTCCAATTTTGCCGGATTTAGGCTGGATTTGTATTGCCTAGCCAAGAAAATTTTGTGTACATGTTTCACGAGGTCAACCACAGTAGCACTTCCAGTTTACTATTTCTCGCTGAAGTAAATAAGCATTTTAAGATTTCATTTTGAATTTTAATGGTACATTACTTCATGAGTTTGTGGGACTTGAATATTTCGAATTTCCGTAAATTTCTTTGGTTCTGCCGATAAAATAAAATGGGATCAAAATCTAAGTCATACAGCGCCGTTTGGGATTACTTCAAGGTTAAAGACGGTGATTCAGCGTAGGTAATATGTAAGTTTTGTGTCAAACAGTTCTTGCGTGGACGATCAGATCGCCCAAAAGACTTCTCAACATCATCAATGCAGACCCCATTTGCGATCGATGCACAGGAAAAGCTATGACGAAATGATGGAAAAGAAAGCATCACTGAAGACCATAGTATTGGTGACCACATCTATGATGAATCTGGGATCGTATTTGCACAAAGCAAGCAACAGTACCCAGAAGTCAATTATGAAGGCATGGGACAGGACAAAATTTGGGACATCACAATCCCAATGCTAAACGCATTCATGCTGCCGTAGCCCGAATGTTAGCCATAGAAACGGAGCTTTTTCAAGTAGTTGAACGACCAGGTTTCAGAGAGCTGATGCATACAATGGAAAAAAGGTATGAATCGCCTTCAAGAAAGTAAATTTCTGAACATGTCATTCCTGACATATGTAAACGTCTGAAGGTAAAAATTGCAGCAATGATATCTGACACTGATTACATACCATTCACAACAGATACGTGGACAGCTGAACACACCACTCGGTGATTTATGGGCATCACTGGCCATTGGTTAATAGATATTCGTTCACCACAGTGTAATCTTCCATTGTATTGCATGTGATGAACATCATACGGCCACAAACTTGCTTGCACATTTTGAAATGATGCTGGATGAGTGGACAATTGCACGTGAGAAGTACCATGTTGTTGTGAGAGACAATGCAGTTAACATTGCCAAATGCTTTCGTGATGGCAGCTATTCAAGTGTTGGATGTTTTACACACATACTGCAGCTGTGTGTGCGTGATGGTCTATGAGTCTAAAGTGTGTTGCTGACATCATCGGTACTGAAAGAAAATTGGTAGGACATTTCAAACACTCTTTTTCAGCAACCAGTCGTTTGCATGAACTTCAAAAGGAATTAAACCTACCACAATATCAGCTTATCCAGGACGTGACAACACGATGGAACTCAACGTTTTATATGCTACGACGTCTGTTAGAACAACAGAGCAGCATCAGTCTGTTAGTTAGTTAGTTCCTTTCGTTACTCATGCGACAAATAGGGCAGAGGTTTTGGTTCTCCATATGATGCGGTCCGCTGACTGCAGCTTTAGTTTCTGGATGGTCTTACAACCTATTAATTCCCCTTCTTTAAGAATGGTGTTTTAATGGTTGTTTTAGGTCTTCCTCTTTTTCTTTTACCCTCAGGTGACCACATAAGGGCTTGTTGGTTTACTCTGTTTACATCTAGTCGTAAAACGTGACCAAGGTATTTCCATCTTCGTTTTCTTATTTCCATCTTCGTGAAACATAACACAAGGCAACAAAATAAAACTTTTTTTAATCATCTGAAACCAAAATACACTTTTCTAAAGGATTTTTTGGCGCTGATTTCAGATCTGGTATCAGTTTTTTTCTATCACGTCAAGTTTTAAAGTTATGAGTGATGTTAGTTTTCACTGAACTTGGCTGTATTTTTTTGAGAATCGCAAACATCAATTAAGCAAATGATTCACATCTTCTAGACTAAATCAAATATACTCACATCACAGCATAGATATGTAGAATGTTTCTTCAAAAATGCTTGGAATTTGATTTTCTGTTATATTCTTCGCCTGGATTATCACGGAATAGCATCCAGCAGAAGTCGGCCATCATATTCTCATTCCACAAACCTTGATAACGGCGCTCCATTAACTGAATGTCCTGGTGAAAACGTTCTCCTTGCTCTTCACTCACCATACCAAGATTTTCTGGGAAGAAATCTACATGGGAGTGCAAGAAGTGCACTTTTAATGACATGCGACAGCCAAGGTTCTGGTAAGAATCTATTAGACGCTGAACTCCTTCCCTGTACGTAGGGGACTTATGATTACCAAGAAAGTTTTCACAGACCCACTTGAATGCCTCCCAGGCTTCTAGCTCAGCTCCTGACAGAGACTGTTTGAAACCTTCATCTTGTAAAACAGATCTGATTTGTGGACCTATAAATATCCCTTCCTTCATTTTTGCAGCAGTGATGTTTGGGAATTTATTAACAAGGTACTGAAAACCTTCTGAGTTTGTCTTACCCATGGTCTTCACAAGGGTTTTCATCAGTCCTAGCTTAATATGGAGAGGTGGCAGAAATATTTTTTGTGGATCAACAAGGGGCATATTTTGGACACTGCTTGCTCCTGGCGTATAGATATGCCTGGGCTCCCAGACACGTTTGACATAATGTTCCGCTGTTGCTCGACTATCCCATAGGCATAGGAAACGGCAGTATTTAGTGAATCCTCCTTGCATGCCCATCAACATGCCAATGACCTTTAGATCACCACAGATGTTCCACTGGTGTGTTTTATAATGGATAACTTCAAGCAAACTGTTCATGTTGTAATAAGATTCTTTCAGATAAACAGAATGTGCAACTGGTATGCTTGGTTTTAAATTTCCATTGTGCAAAAGAACTGCCTTTAAGCTTCTTCGCGAGGAATCAATGAAGAGACGCCATTCTGATGGATCATGCACTTGTGATAAACTGTTGAAGAGACCATCGATGTCCTGACAATAACTCAATGAGCCGTCAACATTGAAGAACGTCGTCATGTTGAGATTTCGTTTTCTATAATAAGTTATGTTAACGTCCCTTGCAAGCAAATGCTTTTGCTTAAGCCTTGAAGCAAGAAGTTCTGCTTTATCTTTAGACAGATTTGGATCACGAATAAGATCATTCAGCTCTGCCTGTGTAAAAGTCTTAGGTTCTAAACATTCATCAACAGTATAATCTGGATCAGTTGAGTCTGCATTGTGAACAGCTGTGTTTTCACTGCATTCCTCCCCATCTTGCATAGATACGAGTCCACCAGAAGGAGGTAAAGGAATAGGCAATGAATCGTCATGTGGAACAGGCCTGATGGCAGAATCTAAGCTAGGATATACAGTGTTCTGTTTATTTTTAGCAGAGAATCCATTTGTGTTCACCAGACAAAAGTAGCAATCATTGACATGGTCTCGCGGTTCCCTCCATAACATTGGAATTGCAAATGGCATAGCTGCCTTGCGGCCATTTAGCCAGTCACGTAGTCCGCTTGAACAACTGGTACATATGATATGTGGAGCCCAAGATTTATCCTGATCACCCAGTGGACAGCCAAAATACAATATGTATATCTTCTTTAGATCATCTGAAATTGTGCGCCGCTGTGATTTCGTCACAAATGAACCACACACAAAACAGAAACAGTTTGGATGATTGATGCATCTTCTAGGCATGATAATAAGTTAATAAGTACACAAAATAAGTTATCAAGTACACAAATGCAAGGTTTTTGCAACCTTTAAAATAAAAGAAAGTACAAAACAACGAAATCTCATAATATACTTGTCGTAATTACTTTAAGCAAACACCACACGTGTATAAATGGATTTACTATCCTATCGAATACACAAAAATGGTAGCATCGATACTAAATCACGTGACCCGAAACTGAACAAAATTGTAACAGCCAGTAATAAAGTATCGATGCCAATCTAAATAAAACATTGTACTCGATTTGTGGTCATAACCACTGTTGAAAGATATTATAATTAGCTATTACAAAAAAATGTTACGTGGTAGAAAAAAACTAAAGACAGATTTGAAATCAGCTAACCAAATACTACAAAACCCATATAAAATTATCTGTGATGATTTTTGTGTGTTGCCTTGTGATCAATCTGTACTGTGTTGCAATTGATTCGGTAACTGGGCTAGCGGCACAGCAGTTGGCAGTAACGGAGAATGTGGTGGGTACTTTGGCACCATTTGAAGAACTCACACGGGAAATAAGTGCAGTTCAGGAACCAATATCAGTTGTGATCCCATAAGTGAAAACATTCATGGTTTTTCTCCAGAAAGAAGGTAGTGATGCTGGGATCAAAACTATGAAAGCAGTCCTGTTTGAAGCTGTTAGCAACAGATATCCATATAAAGCTTCTAAAACTTGATAATACATTCACTTTTTGTTTCCTTTTAATCCGTTGACGAAATAACCTTCAAGATATTATCCCGATACACTGTCTTATGACAATGAACGTTAATCTGCGTGTGACGCGGTGATAGTGGCTCCAGCATTTTTAATGACAGGGAGGACAACATCCTTATATAAGATTACGAGCTGTGATTAATTAGTGTCAGCCGCTGCCATCATGATTGTCGTATGTTGTTTTTTTTCAAAATCAAACGTTTCTCTTCGGATAAGGTCCCTGTCAAAATTATATATAGTGATTTTCCGTCCCGTTGTTCTTTTCTCTCTTAAACATATGCTGCTACTGTCTTTGAAATATCGTATAGCAACGGGACCTGGACTGTAGGATGAAAAGAATAGTGCCACTGTCTTCTTTTCAGGCATGTCGTGGTAGGTGGTTACGGAAAAGTTAGTGATGGTAGGACATGCTCGATGTAGGACCAACGGCGTTTTATGATAACATCTGTGATGAAATTTTGATGTGTCTCTTCTCTGATTTTATCATTCGATTTGAATTCACTCCAATGGGTGTTAATTATCCTACGAAGACATTTGTTCTCGAAATTCTGTAATATCTATGAACTAGTTTGCCCATACGTATATGTTGCACTCCTGGCAGGAAAGGACGTACTGATCATGTGATACTGTCACTCTGGAAAGTATCCCTTCAGGGACTAAACATGCATCCATAAACACTACCATAAATTTTGTCAACTCTATGATTTTAGATGCCTCAGACATACAGAAATAGTGGCAATGCGCTTCTTGCTGTTTTATCCTACCACAATGCAAAGAATGAATATTTAACTTGCATATACATATATGTGCATCAGTGGTGACAAGAACCATCTATTAGATGATAGTTTTCTGCGTCACATCAACATGGCGCTGTTTTCTTTCATATGCCAGTGGGCTATTAAGTTTTCAAAGTTTTGTGTTGTAACACACTCACCGGTGCACAGCCTGGGACGTATTCAGATCAACACTTTACTGATAGCCTGTTATGGGCACTGGAATCTTATAGATTATGTATTTGTGAGAAGAAATGATCACCAAGATGTTCGAGTGACAAAATCCATGCACAGTGCAGACTGTTCGACTAGCCATAAAATTATTGCATCAAAGCTAAAAATTTGCATCCAACCTGCCAGATGCCCACGGGGAAGCAAAAAAAAGAAACGTATAGATGTTAGAAAACTAGCAAATGTCTAGTCAATACACAACAGTCTAGTCGCCCAACAGCTTCTACTCTAGACGAATGTCTGAAATCTGATGAGTAAGATGCCGATACACTGAATATATTTGAGCAAACAAATTTACGATACTACTTATAGGAAAACTAGAACTTTCTATCGGGAAACAAAGTGACTAGTTTGATCAAAATTATAATAAAAACTAAAGAAATGTAGGCTGACAATCACCACCTTCATAAGACGTACTTATTTTGTAAAAAATCAACATTTAAAAATATGCATTCAACTGCAAACGGACAATAATTCAAATAAAACTGCGCCAGATGTGGGATTCGTGGCTAAGTAAGAAGCATATATAACTATTTGCAGATACCAATGTTCTGAGAAACTTCTATGATGCAATAAGTGCTTCGATATATTGCCCGGTCTCGTCCGGATCATTTCCCTTTCTTAATGTCAATGAAACATAATTAATCGTAGAGAAAGAAATTCTTCACCGTTGGATACAGGACCATTCCGCATAGGGCGGCACCAATCAAAATGTCAGAGACAGCATTTCGCAGACTTTTATCATACTGAGAAAATATACGGCCATGGCTGGGTGGAGCACTTCGAGCATATATTGAAAAACCCATCATTAATAAATGAAGAGGCCATCCACTAACTACCACAGGTTCCTCTCAATGAAGTGCTAGGTGACATCCCTACCTTGGAGAAAACTCGAAAAGTAACTCACCAGCTTTCTAGTGTAAAAATCACTTGGCTGAACACCAACTTAAATCTATAAATATGGTGGTAAAAATTTAATATTGCGAATTCATTTTTCAACAGTTATGTAAATGTGAATTATATAGAGACAATAGAATGGAAAAGTGAAACTATTCCACAAAATTTCAGGGATGCAAAAATTATACACCTGTATAAACTAATAGGAAACCATCATTCTTGAGTCTTCTTGATTAGGAACAAGCGTCACAGTATTGTGGGCATTCCCATAAAAGCTCTGCTGCTTGCGGTTCCATTAGCCATCTAAAAGTGTATACGCTCAGTGTCTCAGTCAGTTGCATATTACACGTTCTTCTGATCTTTCCGGAGAGGGAGCACTTTCTCCTATTACCTCTAATCCCATTTCTACCATTCTCTAAATATATTCATTGTCTCGCTCGTACTCATCGTCGTCTTCTTGTAGGATATCCAAGACTGCTCAAATGAATTCTATCCTATCTCTTCTTATCTCGGTGTCGTTCACCACGGCTTTACAGCCAACACTTCGGCTGTTTCGTTTCCCCCGACTCCAGCATGACCTGTACAGTATATTCATGTAATGCTCTGCGCATTGTTGAGAAGAGAGACGCATTCAGTTCTGATCATACACTTTTCTATCTTGCGCAGCATACTTTGATAGTCCGATAGAACCATTGAGTCTGTTGGTGGTTGCGTCGCCAGTCAAGTGAGAGCTAATGTCACCTCTTCTATCAGGAAACCGGCAATCATGTAATATCATCGAGACATTTCTTTACTGTCCATAGCAGGGAAGATATTTGCCAGAATAATTTTGAACCGTCTTATATCTCATCTTAAGGAAGCAGTATTACCCGAAATCTAATGTGGTTTCATAAAAGAACAAACGGTATCGTTTTTGTTGAAAGACAACCTCAATGAAAAATATGAAGAACAACACTGTGATCTGTATGCAGTATTCATAGAGAACAAATGCATTTAACACAGTAAATGGAGATGGTCTATGCAAATATTTTCCATAGAGGGGAAGTTTTAACACAATGGTGCAGCAATTACATGATGGAATGATGGAGTTCACGATCAAGGAGAATTATCTGCAATTTTTCCTGTCTCAAATGGAGTTGTTTGTTTGTTTGTTTGTTTGTTTTGCGTTCGCTCCATTGTAACCATCACGGATATCCGTGCGATTTCCTCCGGGAGCGTGATTACGTTGTGCCACCGTTATGCGTTTTGTAGGCCTAGCACATCCGATTTCGGCATGCCTTGACAATTTGGGTGGGATACCCTTAGCCTGTGACAGCCTCTATATCTGTCTCCAGGCACGCGTAGTGGCGACTCTTCGCCCAGACGATTTTTGCTCTCGTCTGACTCGTACGAGGTGTTCCACTGTCTATGAACTTGCCTCGTGTAATTGGACGTGCTGTGCCTGTGCCCATTGGGTACTGAACCGTTTCTCATCCGTGAGCCTGGTTCCTTAAGGGGAAGAACTCAACAGAGGAGTTGGACCCTGGCTCTTTCGCCCTCTTAGCCGAGGTGTCATTCACCGACATCGTGTACCCCTTGTCCAAGTTCGAGTCTCACACCACGCGTTTGAGAGCAAGGCGTTCTCGAGCTGAGCGTCCTTGTCCCAATAGCGCCTGAGCCCATCAGGTACTGAACCCTTTCTCTCTTCAAGTGTATTTCCGGTGTAGGAAAACCTGACAGTAGAGTTGGGCCAGGGCTAAATCGTTGTCCCTTTTGTGCCTGAGCCCATCGGGTACGGAACCCTAACTCTCTGCTAGTGTACTTCCGGTATGGGAAACATTGACAGTAGAGTTGGGCTAGGACTACCATCGTTGTCCCTTTCTTGCCTAAGCCCATCGGGTACAGAACCATTTCTCTTCGCGAGCATATTTCCGGTTTAGGAAGGCTCGACATTAGAGTTGGATTAGGTCTTCTTGCTTTACCAAACGCCAATGAATAGGTCTGCGTCTCTGCCTGTAAGGAACACAGGTAACTAGAAGCTCGTCTCGAGCTGACGGAGCTTGTAGTTCCCCTTTCCTAGGGACTTTTCACTTTCTATTTGCAGCTCGCGCTGCCCTCTAGCGCTGTTCTGCCCTTTCATTGTTTCATTGTTACTCGGTATGAAATCTATTTGTCTCTCGCTATGCATCTACCTTTACGTGCATTTTACATTGGCCACCCCACCAATGTTCGGACTGGACTGACTAGCTTCACTGTATGTCGACAGTGTCGCTGTATGTTGTGATGCTGGTGGTGTCGGAGATATTGTCTGTCTCTTGTGCAGTCAAATCTCGTTCCATCTGCTACCTCCACATTCTCGGACACGATCCCCAAATGATTTGGCCAGAATCAGCTCGAGCTGCTGTATTTCTATTTCTAGGGTGCACCGCGTGGAGGTACATTTGGGATCTTGGTTATCTGCTAACCCTGAGTCCGCCTAGAGCAACGCGTTCCCTTTGCACCCCTCAAATGGAGTTAAATAGGGATCTGGACTTGGGAGTAGACATCATATATCGCATTGATGAAAAAATTTTCAACCTTCGGGAGCTTTCAGTAAAAATTAATATAATAGCACATCATCAGGAAACTCATATTTTCTGATGGCTGTGCCCTAATTACCAACTCTGAGGCTGGTCTACACATTATTATAGACAGATACTCTAAAGCGTGTACAGTGGAATATCATTATAACAACTTGGTCCAGGCAGACTAAATATGTATGTAGTAACAAAAATTCGCTATCTAGACAGTAAAAATACAATAAACGATAAATATTACAGGATTTTGAAAAGTGTTAATAGGGAAATACGTTATAAAAGAATTAGCTATAGATACATTATTCGCTATGGAGCCCGCATCCTCTTCTAAAACATGCTCTTGCAGATGCAGCAGGTGATGTTTTCATCTGCACCCGTTACGATGGATCACTCCTCAACTTTGCACGTCTCAGAGCGAAGACGAAAACATCACAAATACACATCAGAGAACTCCTCTTTGCCGATGATCTGCACTGGTGGCACACAGTGAGTCCCAAATTGATAACATGACAAAGGTCTGCGAGCTGTTTTCTATGACAATAAGCATCACTAAAACTGTGGCAACGTGTCAGTGATATACAGTACATCACCTTAAACAATACCCATATAAAGCAAGTCGACAACATTTGCTACCTTAGATCCACAATTACATCCACCCATTCCCTTGACAATGAAATAAATTAGGTATGTTGATTATCCTATTCGCACACCGGAAACGTCTATATGTGCTCAGATCTCCGCTTCAATAAATCTCTCAAGGTATCACGGTTGATGGTTTCGGTTCTATCTTGGTTCACTGCTCTGTTTTAAATCTTTGTCAGATGTACGGACCACACCCATCCTCACTCCCAATTCGCGCATTCTCGATATTGATTCATGCTCATTCATCTCAAAATCCTCTGATCGTAAAGACTCACGAAGAGCAATATGTATGTCTACTAGGTCAGGCCTCCAGGCCCGCATGTCCTGAGACAAAAATAAGCGTGACTTTTCGTAGTGTTGCCCGCATTTGATCTTTCTCTCTCTCTCTCTCTCTCTCTCTCCCTCTCTCTCTAATGACTCCACCATCCCCTACGTACATCACCTGTTTTGACTTTCTAAATCATATTCATTGAGTCACTTAGTAAGCACGCATGGGAATAGACTTGGGATTTAGGTCAGTTAAGTACCTGCGTTATGTCGAATACTTCTGTTGTATTTGCTTGTTATTGCGGTAAAGGCACTACTGGCTTAATGTACTATTCTTCCTTTTGATCTGGAAGTAAAGACCCATGCGCATCGGTGATGACGAATGACCGACCCGTCCGTGTAAATCACAACATCTATGTCATCGGTATGCTCGCAGATTTGTGCCTTGACCTCAGCATTCACGCTCACAGGACTGTGTTCCCTTTACTCTATTGAGTGTAATGACGGTCTTGACTGCCTTTTGAAAAACCGTAGGAATAGGTATCCATTCCTCGCCAGGAGTTATGTCTTCTGGGACGCAGATATGTTTAACGGTAACCTCGGCACGACCCATCTACGATGCGTCTTTCTTGAGTCAGCTTCCCTTCATCCGAAGGAGCTCACTGTGTAGTGGTTGGTCTCTCAGAATTCACTCTGAGGTATGCACTGGCACGCCACATATCAATTCTATGAGATAAGTTCGGAAAAAGAAGGAGAAATCTCATAGCAGTAGATGGTGTCTCCCTAGTGCAACCAAGGATGATTTGAATTGCTTCATTTTGAATTCTCTCCAGCCTCTCAATCTGTGTGTGACGCGGTGATAGTGGCTCCTCGTATTTAATGACATGGAGGACAACATCCTCATATAAGATTACGAGCTGTGATTGTATAGTGGCAGCGGCTGCGATCACTCTCAGAGCTGAAAGTTCTTTGCTGGGATTTGCGATAACATGATCAACGTGTTCCCAGAAACGCTGACTACGATCAAATCGCACGCCCTGGTATTGTAAGGATAGGACCTGATAACATCGTAACACTCATCTCCACCGTCAGTGTTGCAGACTTTACGAGCTGATTGTTAAGAGAGAACCATGTCACCGCAGCCTTATCTTGGTTGATCAGTGCCCCTGAATCATCACACCAAGAGACAATACGGTCTAGCTCATTCTGCAGTTATCGGACAGTTTCTGTTCTATCCCTTCCCCGTCTGTCTATCAGGATATTATCCGCAAAAGACAGTGTTCTACCTCTTTCGTCGAGCTACTGATGTGTGGTTGCCACGATGTAGACATTGAATAATACGGGTGAGAGAGGAGATCCCTGTGAGGCCTGGGCGTACTGTTATGGGTTTAGATGTCCAACATGTGAAATAAATGCACGTATAGGGAAAGCGGCTACCATTTTGGGAGACTGTCACAGCGGGCTTGGAAAAAACCATAAGCTAAATTTTAATACAAAAATACAGATATATCAAACATGCGTGCTGATTAAACTATACTATGGAAACATGGACTACTTACACCAAACATGAGAGGAGATTTAACATCTTTCTTTTAAGATCTTCTAAGACATATAAAATGTCTTCGCAAGATCCTAAACATTATACACACGCGCGCTCTCTTCCCCCCCCCCCCCCCCCCACACACACACAGAGATAGTGATATATTCTTTCCAGAACGTTGTCTTCATCGTATATACTCTGAACGCCTCTCTGTATCGGGCAAGCAGGCCTGCATTGACCAAACACGTGTATAGGCCTACATTCTTCGATGTCACTGGTCCATCGTATTCTTAGTCTTCCTCTTCTTCTCTCGCCCGTAACTCTGTTCTCTAGAATCAAATTTTCTATACTATCATGTCGCTTTAAGTGTCCAAAAAACATCACGACAAAATCACCAAAATGGAAGTCCTGCACTTTACCATCTGCCATGGAAACAATATAAATAGAATATAAATAGAATGTGATGGCTGGGTCACGTCAGCAGAATGCCAAACTGCCGCATTAAAAAACAAGTACTATTCATTGGAACTGGCTAAAGGCCATCGACCCCACGGTAAACCAATGCTGAGGTATAAAGGCATCTGTAATTCCTCAAAGAAATCCAAAACAGAATTCAAAAATTGGGAAAACACGGCCAAAACTCGGACTGTTTGGAGGCAGAACCTGCGTTCGGGAGCATGCCCAGAAATCTATTTATCTATTCGCTGAAACCTTTTGTTGCATTTCTGTATCAGGAGTAAAAGAGTTTTCTGGAGACGGCCCTCTTGTATTTCAGTGGTCCATCGTTTTCGTGGTCTACCTCTAGGTCTGCCTTCGCTTGATTCTTAGTTAGGAACAAGAGTCAAAGCACTGGGGACATTCTCATATATGCTCTGCTTGTCGTTCCGTCAGCCATCTAAAAGTGTATGAACTCAGTGTCCCAGTCAGTTGCTGATACGTTCTTCTTATCTTTCCGGTGAGCACTTTCTCACATCACCTCTAGTCACTCCCATTTCTACCCTTCTCTGAATATGTACATTGTTACGTTCAACTTCCTCCTCGTTTTCTCGTAGGGTATCCATGACTGTTCTAATCAATTCAATCCTGTCTCTTCTTATCTCGGTGTCGTGCACCAAAGCAGCCAACATCGGCTCTTTCGTTTCCACTGACCCCAGCATGATCAGGACAGTAATTCCATGTAATGCTCTGCGCATTCTCGAGAGGAGTGACCCATTCAGTTCTGATCATACATTTTTCTATCTTGCGCAGCATACTTTGAGAGTCCGGTTGAATAACTGAGTCTGTTGGTGGTTGCGTTGCCAGCCAAGTGAGAGCTGCTATCACCGTTTCTATTTCCATTCTCATACTAGATGTTGTAGTGGGGTAGACAGATGAATTCTCAGCTAATTTCTTGCCATTTTAGTAGGCCACGAAACCCCAACCACACCTGTTTATTTCTTGTGTTACTGAGCCGTTTGTGTAAATTATTGTATCGTGTGGCTTCGAGTGCTGCAGTATGAGCTCTTGGATCATTTCCTCTGTTCTGTTGGCAGCCCAGTCGTGATACTCTCTTCCCATCTGTATCACCACTGTTGTCAATAATTCTCTCTTTGCCAAATGTCACCCATTCACAGCCTCTTCCCACTTCCTCTAGCTCACAAACTCTGAGTAGGGTATCTTCTGATTCTTACCATTAGTAGGGTATCTTCTGTATAGCATAGCTTGCTGTGGTATGATATCTAAGGGTAGTCTGCTGCTTGTGCAAAAACTATTTGATCTGTTGTCTCTTGATGTATTCTAAGATTGGTGTGGTGCGGGTTTTTTGTCGGATGTCCTCATTCCTCACATTGTCTCTTAGCGATATTCCTAGGATTCTGGGTAAGCATGCCATTTCAGCTGTCACAAGTTTACGTTTATCTTGTGCTGTCGTTGTCCATGTTTGGCCTTGGTAGCACAGCGTTGACATAATAATCGTTTTGAATAGTGTTATTTTGGTGTTTAAATCTACGTTTTTGTTTTTGTTTATGTTCAGAAATAATATGTTTAATATGAAATATATGGAAAAAAAAAGAGTAAACAACATAAACAAAAATTGTCAGTTGCTGTGATATAGAGAAGTCACGATTCCTGATAAAATATCCAACGGATTGCTTATTATTTCAAAATGACCATCTGTAAGACGAAAGCGGCCATACTTATAGATGGATTCCACTGTACCAACTTTGGGCTTACCGTACTATTAATACGGAGAAAACAGAAGTCATGTTACAACCAGCACCTAGCAAAATCTATCACAATCCCTGCACAAATGTAAATGAAAGTTGTGAATAGATTCACATATCTAGGTAGTACACTATCACCAAGAATAGCTAAGTTTATACAGCAACAGAAAACCTTAGTAGATGACATGCCATTATATTGAGGTTATCTTCTTGTAGAAGCGTCATGGCACGTCATCTATACAATTATACTTATTATGCTTTTATATTATTGTTGAAATGTGTTTCATGATTGCTTGAATATATGTATGCACCCTCTGTGGTTGGGAGGGAGCCATAGATGTACTGTGCAGCACTGGGTAGGAGGAAACTGACAGCTGTTTTTTCCTATTGCTGAGACCCCTCATAGAGGCACAGTGACTCAGGACGTGACCATCCTTCTGACTTGAACATTTGGTTGCATGCCTGGAGCAATAGAGAAGTTCGACATAACCAGTAGTCAATTGGTGGCTGGGAATGAGCACAGTGAGCATTATCTTGACTACAGTGTTTTGGAGCAGTGCATAGGTTGAAACCTACCTTCCTGGAGGTGTGATAGTTATTCTCTGGCTCTGTCCCGGGGTGGGCCGAAAATCCAGACTTTCCAGCAATATAATGCCATTTAATGGCATTGGGTCAAAGGGCATGAGCCCATGGACTGCTGGATCAGCAACCAACCAACCATACGGCAGGTTGTATGCAAATGCGTGGCACAGAAATGGCATTAGCCTACATACTAAGCTGAAGTTTATAGAGCAATGGTCATTCCAGTGCTGTTATACGTCAGTGAAACTGTGTACAGATGACATATGAGGAAACTCAATCACTTTCACACAACTTATCTCAGAAAAGTTATGAACATCAAAATAGACAAGATTCCGGATACATACCACTGTCTTTGACAGTGCTCAATGCTGGAGAAGTGTATTAGGGAAGAAAGTGGCACTTTCTGTACAACCGTTAGCAGTATGACGATGGAGGTGATGGTAATGAGGAAAGCAATGATATGGCTGGGAGTCCCGCTGTCTGTTTTCTTAATGATTCTATGAATATGCTTCAAAAGATTCAGTCAGGCTATCTATACCATCAGTGGCTTAAGTCCATTACGATATCTGTGCTGAAGAGTTACTTTCATTGTACCTGGACATATAGGTGTTGAGAGATATGAAAAAGGGGACAGACTTGCCAGTGTAGCCACAGTGACTAGTGGAAGTTAGTGGACAATTCAAATATTTTGAATGCAGTCATGGAGTTGGACCAGTTGGAAGATATGGAGTGCATTTCTTTTTCCTTATCTATGGCTAGAATAAATTCAAAAGAAATACTAAATATACGCATTATTAGGCGATAAATTTGTGATTATAACAATCTATAAAGTGACTTAATAAGATTGATTATATAATGTAATAACTAATAACGTAAATTACAGTCCAGTAATTTGTCACAACAACCCTAAAAATCCGACTGGACATCAGGGTTGATCATCAACAACCTAACATACTGCATTATAGAATCAGATTTAAGGAACTGATGAAAAAATTGAATTCATTTGAAAATAAATCTCTTACAAGACTTAAATATTTGTTGGGAAGAATTCAAGTCAAACATGCAAGTAAGAGAAGACACCAACAAGAAGAAAACGATAGACTTATATCAGACATTCACTTAGAATGAATGAAAACAGACTGGCACTATAAGCACTAAAAAAGGGTACCAGATGGCAAAATAAAAAGACCAAGAGAGTCTCTCTTCGCAGAATAACCATCAAAGAGGGTATGACTATGGGTCTCATCAACAACACAAATTGCACACAGTAGCATCACATCGCTCGAACTGGAGAGCTCTGGTTCCTGCCATATGCACTGTATTCGGCACTGAAGGAACATAGATAGATAGATGGCTAGAATGCAGAACCCGGAATGAAGCACGGTGTTGGGGAAAAAAACTGTAAATATGAATCAAAAGAAGCGTATATGAATCAAATAGTAACCGGAACAGTTAGTTACCACATACTGAAGAACATACTGAATATGAGATTGGAGCACCTACACACCTGTCCGGAATGTCATGATGATGATCTGACAACTATCCGGTAACTAACATCTGGGTCACTTCAACACTCTATGGGATAGCCACCTCCAACCCAAAATACCTACTTAATAACCTTACTCTTACAAGGTAATAGTTTTTGCTATTCTTTGTTCCTCTTTTTGGACCTGGTAACAAACAATCAAGTTTTATTACTCTTTGTCTCATGTTTGTACAATTAAAAAACAAAATATAAATAAGATAATACAAGAAAAACTGGCTAGAACAAATACAAGTAAATATGTGTTTATTATAGAAGGTGGGATTTTGATAGAAGAGGTAAAGTGTTGTTAAAAACAAACTACAACCAAACACTTTTATTACAAAACATAAGCACTTATTACAATAGTAGTTAATGTTCTATCTTCTTGCATGTTCCTCTTGCACTTTTGGTCAGACCTTGACATTTTGATAATTGAAGAAGAAATTAATAACACATCATACACATTTTTAGACTATAAATGTCAGCTATATGACTAGAAATATATATAATTTTGTTCTTGGACATTTGTGTTTTCAACATGGTGAAGTTATAACATAATTATTTACTGATGATAATAATGGTTGTGAAATGAAGTGTCTGAGAATGGCTGCAATGGTTACCAAACTAGATAAAATAAGAAATGAAGAAATTAGGAAAAGAGTTGGCATAACATCATGTATTGAACATATTGAGAGACAGCAAGTAAAATGGTTCGGTCACATGAGAATGAAGCCAACCCAAATACCAATAAGAGCATATAACAAAAGAATATCCGAGCGTAAGGCCAAAGGTAGACCAAGGAAACGGTGGATAGAAAACATCAAGATAGCCTTGAACAAACATGGACTAAATGCAACCACGGCAACACATCTGGCCTTGGAACGACAGCTTAAGCTCCCACCACTACGCTTAACGGCAAGTGTGAATGCGAGCAACCATCATTCACCTGGGGATAGACAATACATAATAATGGTGATTTATAACATCAGAGAACAGCTGTTAGATAATATAAAAGCGATATATCAATGATGCCAAAGCTCAGTAAGAACAACAGATGGAATGATTGAAACTTTCGAAAGAAGATCTGGAGTAAGACAAGGATGCATGCTTTCACCTCTACTTTTCAAATTACATGGATAGAATAATAAAAGAAGCTCACATCAACAAACAGAAAAGCAATAAGCCTCGTGAAGAACTTAATAATGAAATCAATGAACTATTATTTGCCGATGATCACAGTCTAATATACAAAGATTACGAAAATTTGCAAAACCACATCAATGCATTGCTATTCGCATAGTACAACATGAAAATTAACATACAAAAAACATAAGTTATGAAAATTAGCAAGTCTGTAACACCAATGAATATATATCTAATGTAATATATATCTAATGTTTACATATATGACTAATGTAAATCTAGGACTTGCATTATGATAAGTAGCATTTTGCACTTATAATAACTCTGAAGCTTTAAAATTCATTCAGAAACTGCACAGTCATTACGGCACATAGAAAGTTTGAAGTCTCTCTTGTGCTAGATCAATTTTATATGGATTTTTAAAGAGGGTGATTTGAATGTATAAATCTCATTACCATCAGTAATGGCAGATAAGTACACTCTGGACTGCTGGACAGCAAAGTGTTAGAAGTCTTTACATCTCCTCAATAATATAATGAAGCATTTATGCTTGCAAATTCATGAGTCATGAGCAAATACAAGAAATAATATACTCAAATTGTTGAACACAAGAAAAGGTGGGCAAACTGGTTAGGAGAAAAAAAAATTCAACAGCTCTTTAAAATTTGTGTGCATTGTGGTTACAATTTGATTGTTTTTACCTCTTTATGGACAAATGTCAAACATCAACTCATATTCATCTACATTTGTAACTCATGAAAACAGGGTGAGTGGGAGACTATAGATGGAAAAGGGAGTTTGGGCTATAATTGAACTGCACATCAGTTGAACATCAAATCACTGAAGTTTGTCAACAAACCAACAATACTTGTAGTGTAGTTTGTACATGTTCGTACAACTTTAATGCGGTCAGCACGTTCAAAGTTGGACTTCGCCATCTCATAGTATTCCCCATCACTAAGTGTAAATGACTTGAGGCCCGGACATCTCAATCTAAAAATAAATATTCAAACAATTAATTTCAGATGTGATATAACAGCTTTGAAATATTAGTAATAAATCATTATTTATTCTTGATTAGAGACTAGCACATTGACATTCCCATAAGTGCTCCACTATCCAATTCAGTAGCCATTCAAGAGTATGCTAGACTCAAAATTCTAGTCAGATGTTGATTATGTGATCTTTGGATCCTTCCAGAGAGGACACACTTGCTCTACTTACCCCTGGTAAATTACCCCATTTCTGTCATTCTTTGTGTGTGTATGTTATTACCTCCAGCATCATCGTCTTCACTTTATCAATTACCACTATTTTAGGTTGGCCCTATCTCTTCTAAAAAAACTGTGCTATCCAACATAGCATTGCCGGGCAATAAGTCTGTTCTTTTGCTGCCTCTACCTTCACATAACCAAGGCAGATATCATTGTAATATTGGACAACCAAGTTTTACAGTAATGTGACATATTATTTTCTTAAAATGAACCTTTCTATCTTAGGCAATATGTTTTTGGAGTCTTGAGTGTATCACCATGTGAGCTGATGCTATTTCAGTTACCAAAGGTCACAAGAGTATCCCCCCCCCCCCATATTCAATTTTCACACTTGCTGTTTCTGTGGATTAGGCTAACGATTTCTCATTCCTGCCATTTTTGTAGGCAACAAAACCACATTCACACTTAGTCAAACATTTTTTTGTTGACTGAGCCATCTGTGTATATGATTGTGTCTTATGGTGTTCAGTGCAAATGGATTTGTTTGTGCAGTCAGAAGTAAATGCAAATAAGATAAATAGGTTACTAGAAAACTGTCAATATAAAATAATAAAATATAGAAATAACAATAAAACAAAGAACAAATACAATTGTCAACGTGTCGGTCCAATTGGGACCTTTATAAAATGCAAAAAAAGTATCTTTATAGAAAACAGAGGCAATTAGCTCTGTTTTTGTTAGATTTCAGTGTATTTGTAATTTGTCTTTGTTGTTTCTGCTGTTTATATCGTATTCCAATCTGACAATTCTATGATTGTACCCTATTTTTGTGTAATCGTATTACCTCATTTTAAACCAATTTAATTTAATTTTTTTTAAACAGATGCATACCCATACACACATATGTATCAATTTATATATGCATATTTTACATGGTTTTGTGTATCCATACAGTTGCTTTGGGTCATGCATTTGCATGTTTGCGTATTCTTGTGTTAGAGTAATACATGTGAATATCTTCATGTGAACGAATGGGTATAAAAATACATGTATATATTCTCTATGTGTGCGAATGTTCATGTTATATGTATTCATGTGAGAAAATATTTATATGAATGCATGTGTATATATATATATATATGTTGATGCTTATTTTGTGTCATTATGATTACATATTCTTGTTTGAGCCATTGCTTGTGTTTGGATCCATTTACATCCTTGTGCATGTTGTGTGGGTATCTTTCTTATATCTATGTATTGATCATGTTAGGTATATCCTTGTGTGTGTTCCTAGTATACTTGTATTTGTATGTATGTTTATATATATATATATATATATATTGTTATGCTTATGCATATATTTATATATCCACCTTTGTGTGTGTGTATATATATATATATATTGTTGTATGTGCAGTTACCTATGTATTTGTCTGTATTACAATGTATGCTGTGATATCAGTATATACTTTTATATATGTCTAGATATTTGTATGTATATGTGCTTATATTTATAGGTATCTATGATTATCAAATAGAATGTATACATATTTGTTTAGTTCGTGATTGTATTTGGATGTGTATATATTTCGTTAATAAATGACTGTGGGAGTTCGACAGGGATGCATAATGTCCCCAGTACTTTTTAACATATACTTAGAGCACATCATACAAGAGACATTGCATGACTACAACACGTCTATATCGATCGGAGGTCGCCCTATTTGCAACTTGCGTTTCGCTGATGATATTGATCTTATAGCTGGGTCAGAACAATCATTGCAAGAATTAACATCAAAGTTAGAAAAAGTCACCAGCAAGTACGGAATGGAAATCAATTCAGATAAGAGCAAAATTTTGGTAAACAGCAGAGACACAGAAAACCAGACTAATATCATGATGAATGGACACAAGCTTGAAGAGGTGAATACCTTCAAATACCTCGGATCCAGTATATGCAGTGATGGTAAATGCAAAGCAGAACTAAAAATAAGGCTGGAGATGGCTTTAGCGTCATTGTCAAGGCTAACTGTGATTTGGAAAAGCAACATCAGTGTTGGAGTGAAAATCAAACTGTATAGGTCGCTGGTGCTTTCTGTTGTGTTGTATGGTTGTGAGAGTTGGACACTCACTGCGGACATGGAGAGAAGATTACAGGCTTTCGAGTATAAATGCTACAGAAGAATTCTACGAATTTCCTATAGGGAACATAAGACCAATGTGTACGTAAGAAATAAAGTAGAGATGTGTGCAGATGTCCAAGAGCCATTGCTTTCAATAGTGAAACGACGAAAACTAGCATGGTTCGGACATGTATGCAGGCACGATTCCTTGTCAAAAACAATACTGCAGGGAACTGTCGAGGGTGGAAGAAGCAGAGGAGGACAAATAAAGACATGGACAGACAACATCAAGGAATGGACAGGGCTAGATATTTCCACACTCATCCGCATCGCTGAGGATAGAATTCGCTGGAGGACTCTGTGTGCTGAAGCATCCAATGTGGTACCCCTACGACCCTGAAGGGTTATGGGTTTATTGAGAGATATTTCGTTAACTATACTGTCAAATGCTATTCTTCTGTACGCATTTCTATGTTCCCTGTATCTATTTGTAGCCCCCCCCTCCTGCTTGCACTATCTTTCTCTATCCTTTCCCCTTTTATCTCCCGTCTGACCTTACCTGCACCACTGCATGTTGTACGTTAATGCTGGATTAATCTAACATGAATCTCATGGCAGTGACTCTGGTCTTTAGTAATCTAGCACTTCCCTCATAGAAAAACTTATAAAACAAACAGCGAAACAGCAAAGTGTGTGGCACACAAGAAGCACATTCAGGACATAACAGTGAATATTGGCTGGCCACCATGAAAAGACTGTTACCTTACCACAAAACAAAGCCAAGCATCAGACCAACATATTAGAATAGGCACATGGAATGTTAGAATACTACACCAGTCAGGAAATCTATAAAACTTAATATTAGAGGCGGAAGCACTAAATGTAGATATTCTAAGAGTAGCAGAGACAAAATGGAAAGATGCTGGATACACAAAAAAAGACTTTTTAGTTTTATACATTCAGGAGATTACCATGAAAGGGGAGGGGAGAGAATACATCTGCAGGTAATGTACATATAACGACAGAATGATGATGCTAAAGATCAAAGCAAAACTTTTTCATCTGGCCATTATACAAACATACGCACCAACTACAGACTACACTGATGAAGAAATCAAAATTTACTATGAAGATCTACAACAACTACTCAAACCATTAAAAACAACAGACATTCTAATAGTCATGGGAGACATGAATGCAAAAATTGTAGAATATTGAAAAAAGAACATTGTAGGGTAATTTGGACTAGGGACAAGAATGACACAAGGAGACTTATAACAGTTCTGTGAGGAGAACATGACCATATGTAATACATTCTTTGAAAATGAAAATAGATTATATACATGGAAAAATCCTTGAGAAAGAAAGAGGAGCCAAATAGATTATATTATGATCAACAACAGATTTATAGTGTCAAGTACTCTAAAACATATCCAGGAGCTGATATCAACTCTGACCATAATCCAGTGCTGTGCAAAATACATGCTAAACTTAAAACAGATAGAACATAGAAGAAATCAAGATGCACAGATAGATGCATCAGCACTAAAACAACCAGACATACAATAAAAATACCTTGTAGATGTAAATAATAGATATGAACATCTAATGATAGAATACATGGAACAATACAGAAGGGAAAATCCAAAAGAGAAAATGGACAATAAATGGGACAGCCTAAGGAAAAGTATTCAAACATCAAATGAAAATTTACCCCAAAAAAATCCAAGAACAAACAAACATGGATGACAGATAAAATATTAGAGAGAATTTCACATAGAAAGAAAGATAAAAAATACTGCAAAATATTCAATTATAGACAATGAGATATGTACCATGTGCAGAATAGCGAAAAAAAACCACAAATTGCAGTGAAATAGAGGAGATGTCAGTACTGCAGAAGACAAAAGTAATGCATAAGAAGATAAAGATCACAAATAAGAAAAATCCTATAAATGGGGTTGGCTGCATTAAAGAAAAAAACGGAAAAATTTTATTTGATAAAACTTACAAGATGGGCAGATTATGTGACAGAACTCTTTTATGACCAATGGAACAAAAAACCAACAATACACAACAATGATGGACCAGCAATACTAAAAGCAGAAGTCGAAAATGCAATAAAATCAATAAAATGTGAAAAGTCTGCAGACTCTGACAACAGAACAGCAGACATAATATTTAAAAATTTAGTGTGGATATTATCGCAGAACTTAGCAATGACATATATGAAACAGGACAAATAGAGAACTGACATCATCAATATTCATACCACTACCTAAGAAACCCAGGGCTGTGACTGTAAAGAATATAGAATAATTGGTTTAATGAGTCATATAACTAAAATACTACTCAAGATAATACATGAAAGAATTTAAAAACAAAATAAACACTGAGCTCAGTGAAGAGTAATTCAGTTTTAGAAAAAATCAAAGGAATCAGAGAAGCTATACTGAGTATCCAACTAGTGATAGATATAGTTATAGAAGTCCAAAACAGCTACTCACCATACATAGAAACAAGAAGAATAAGACACGGATATTTTTTATCACCCAGCCTACTTAATATCCACACAGAGAATATCTTTAACCATATAGAAGAAATGTCAGGACTCAAGATCAATGGGAAAATAATAGACAACCTGAGATATGCAGATGACACTGTTCTTTTAGCAGAAAGTGAACATCAACTACAAAGACTAATAGATCATCGATAAACCAAGTAAAGAATATGGACAAGTCACAGAAGAACAGGCACTAAACATAAACATACATGGAAAGAAACTACAACAAGTAGAAGCTCAATATCTTGGACACATAATCACAAATGACAGCAGATACGAAACAGAATTAAAAGAAGAATGGAAATGGCTAAAAGTACTTTAATGACATGAGAAAAATATTAACATCTAAACAAATTACAAACAAGTTAAAAATGAGAATTATAAAATACTACATCTATTCTATATTAATGTATGGCTAAGAAACATGGACACTAAACAAATAATTAGAGAAGACAGAATTTATGCCTTTGAGATGTGGATATATAGAAGAATATGGGGAAATCATGAAAAGGAAACAAAACAAACTAAGAGGTTCTAACAACACTTAACATGAAGAAAGAATTATTAAGGGAAATAAAGATCAGACCAATAAAATATTTTTGACACATTAAAAAGCATGACACCTTGTTGAATACCATAAAGTTAAAGGCATGTCCAAAGGCAGCAACCTGCCATCATGGATGAAGATAAACTATTCATGTACTAGGCTGCAGGAACTATTAGGTGGGATGGCCAGTTCCCTTCCTTGCTGTCTTTACTTTCCCTAGCTCATGTGTCAGGTACTCATTTGCAACTAAATAGACTGGAGGAGTATCACATCCAAGATTTTTTATTTGTCCGACGTGTTTTTGAACCTGGCACGGTGTAACCTGGTGATAGCAAGTAAGCTGACTATCAACTAGGCTACTGTGCTCCCTAGACCTTACTTGAGGGTAATGTCAAAGGGAAGTGTTCAAGAGGTAGGCAGAGATACAAGTGGGATAGTAACATCACAAGATGTACAGGTTACAGTCTAGCAAAGTGCACCATCAAAACAAGCAACACGGGAAGTTGGAGGTCTGTTACAGCCAACCCTTGCTGTGGAGACAGCACCAAATGATCAAATTTTGTCTCTCAAGCTAACTCCAATCATACGTCTTACACATTTCATTTCAGTGGTGTTAATTTTATGAATTGTTCTAGAATCCAATGTCCAAGTTCGGCACTGATAACACAACATTGGTAGAAAAATTGTGTTGAATATTGTGTTGAAAATTGTTTCTAGTGTAATATCTTTGTTTTGCAGTCAAGGTGTTAATTGACAGATGACCTGACAGGCCTTATTACATCTTGTATCTATTTCTGCTTCTTGTTTGTTGTCATATCTCAATGTGCTGCCAAGATATTTGAATTCATTTCATCTACTTGTTTTAGTTGTTTGTTGCTTATCTGTATGTTGTTCTCCTTTTCTCTTGCAATATTCATTACTTCTGTTTTGTCTATGTTGACTTTAATTCCAAATTGCTTGCCTGTTATGTCTATTATGTTTAGGTGGTCTTGCAGTTTTTATGCTGTTGTAGAATAAAACCTTGTTATCTGCAAAAAGCAGTTCATTTGTTTCATTTGAGTTTGCTGTTTTGTTTATATGGTCCATGTATGTAATAAAAAGTAATGGAGACAATACACATACTTGGTTTACTCCTGTACTAATCACAAGTCTTTTATATAGCCAGCTGCTGTTCTTACTTACAGTGCAGCTGCTATTGTTATAGAGACTTCTACAGACGTTAATTAAATGTTGGTGTACTCATTAATTTTTTATGTTTCAAAGAGTTTTTCTCCAATAGGAATGAAAGAATGAAATTATCATAATATTATCCTAAGAAATCTGACACATTTCACCAAATGGAGAAAAATAATTGTTGTGTCAATACCTAGCAAAATAGTATGTGGAATAATTAATAGAATTTTCATTCAAAGCAGTAGATATGATGAGGCAGGATTCATAAAAATCAAACGTTCTGACCACGTTTGTAATCAATGAATATAATTGTACCTGCAAAGGAAAATATTTTTTTACATTTTGCTAATTTTGAAAGAAGTTTTTGATAGCATGCAAAAATACTGAAATTCTAAGAGAATATGGAATCCTTAATTATGCTGTCTCAGAAATCTATACACAAATTTTACATGTGGCATAGGACAAGTTCCCATAACTTTTGAGCTAAATCTAGAGTAAGACTTATATTTATTACATGTCATTTACAATTTCTACCCAGCTTTTCAGATCCTTTATGTGAGGATATCATCCGTAAATTTTAGTAAATGTTGTCCTGGTCCTGCAGATTGAATATTAGCCACTTTCACAGTACAAATATCAAACAGTACAAGTTATTTAGTTAGTCGTTGGATCATCGTCACTGCACTCCGGACAAGTCAATAGGTGTTCAGATCTCTCCTTGAATGTGGCTGCCATTACAAGTTGACTGACAGTCCCAGTAGGCAGATGATTGACCATCATTCTTTCTTGCCCACGAAACCGCTCCTTTCTAGTGACACCACATTTCAAACCAAATTCTTTTATTCTAGTCATGGAACAAGAGTCATCGTCACATCAGTCATTTGTTCGTGTGTTTTCCCTAGGATGTTCAAAATGTCTGCTCGATCCATCGCTCCACCAACAGCCGTAGCTGGACAATCACAAAGTGTAGTGGTAAAACAATTTAATTTAATGTGGTTAAAAGCATCATTAGTCACCTTTGGGGGCAATTTTAACAAACTGGCTCAGTGGCAGATCGGACACGCAGTTGAAGGACCCAGAGTCACAACTCCTGCCGAAGACAGCTTCATACGCTGCATCACTTCAGGAATCATTTTGCATCTCGGCTGTCCACAGTCCAGTCAATGCCAGTAGCTCATCGAATTTCAGATAAAATGGTCAGGAATTGGCAGCACGAAGCTGGTCCATGGGGTAGAAGACCCTAAAAGAGGTCCTGTTCTTATGAACCAGTATCGCCAGAACCAACTGCACTGGGCGAACATCAATGGATCATTGGGAATGATTGGAGACAGGTTTGGTTTAGTGTAAATCTGAAAGTTTCTTCAGCCAAGGTTGGAACAATCTATCTATCTATCTTTCCTTCCTCTTTTACCCTTTATGGGAGTCATGGGAGATACAATGTTCTTGTTCTCGCTTTTCTGGCAGCTTCAGATAATGTCATTTGGTGGAAGTGTAATATCTCTTTGATGTTGTCGATACATCATACTCTAGATCTACCCCTGGCTCTTATTTATGCTTCTCCTCTCTTCATATATCATTTATTCAAGGTTGAAACATAATTCTGTAAAATAAAATTTTGATACGCATTTGAAATAATGTTTGTTTCGTTTTTAACAGTATATATGCATATATATATATATATATATATATATATATATATATATATATATATATATATATATATATATATATATATATATATATATATATATATATATATATATATATATATATATATATATATATATATATATGCATGCATGCATACATACATACATACATACATACATACACTAATCATACAGGGTATGCATGTCATGTCATTGTCTGGGGATGTTTTGGTGAGAAACAATCTCTTTGTACAGTTCAAAAATATTATAATCTATGTGTTTCTTATTTATGTGTTTCATGACAAAGGTCCCAGTTGAACCGTAATGTAGAAATAGTTCGTGCTCCTTTTTTTAAATTTATTTATTTGTTCATGTGATAGAATATCAAGTAGCATTACTACTTCTTTATAGTATTTATCTGGGATTTAAAGCTATATTCAAGTAATAATAACACACAATAGAGAATGAAATGTGGTGTCACTAGAAAGGAGAGGTTTCGTAGGAGAAAAAAATAATGATGGTCAATCAACAGCTTACTGGGACCATCAGTCAACCATCTTTATTGCCTTTCAGCGTCAGGGGTAGAAGAGTTCTCTGGAGATGGCCCTCGTGAGTGCTGAGTATATTGTGGAATTTCACCTCTTTTATTTTGGTGGTCCATCGTTTTTGAGGTCAGCCTCTAGGTCTAATATATAATTACATAAATTTACACTTTTAAACATATACATACACACACATTCACAAACAATACAAACATACAAAAATGTACACACACAAATATTCCACAAATATATATACACACATACAGATGCACACAAAAATATGTGTAATCACAAGTCAGAACATATATATATATCAAGTGACATATTCTTTCCAGAAAGTTGTCTTCATCGTGGATGCTCTGAACGCCTCTGTTTTAGGCAAGCAGAACTATATTGGCCATAGACATGTTCATATATTCTTCGAAGTTGTTGGTACATCGTCTTATTGGTCTTCCTCTTTTTCTCTCACCTGGCACTCTGCCCTCCAGAATCAGCCTTTTGATACTACCATGTCGCTTTAAGTGTCCAAAATACTATAGTTTCTTCCTTATGCTGGTATTTAGAAGCCACCGTTCATTTAGTTTCGGTAATATGTTCTTCTTTTTCTCTGTCCATGATATTCGCAGGATCTTTCTGTAGCACTTCATTTCAAATGAATTTTTTCTTCTGAATATTGTCTTGTTTAAAGTCTCGCATCCATATGATGCCACTGGCAAATTATCTTAAAAGGGTTACTTTAGTGTCATCATTACTACTTTGCCTCAGCGTTCTCATTTGTGTTAATTTAAAACACAATATGAACAAGCACATAAATGCATCCACACACAAGTATGGGATCACATAAGAATAAGCGTTTATCATCACGCAGATACATGCATTAACATACACAATCAGCCACATAAAGATATACTTTCATTCACATAAAAACAAATACATACATTAACATAAACATTCATCCACATAGAAGAAAATAAAAGACAATTATAGAGTGACAATATCAAAAGCTAAACTATTCAAGATTTTTCTACATTAATCCACATTGCTGAAGATTGAAATTGATGGAGCACTCAATGTAGTATCCGTACAATCCTGACAGCTATAAGGTTTTCATCTTAGGACTTTTCTTGCAATACTTTGTTTCATCTCATGAAAGATAAAGATAATATCTACACAATTTTGTATGTTTTTTGACTGCACATTGGTTGCAAATCATTATGTGCACATCATTAACTAACCAAACATTAAATTTACAGCTTCAGATACTGCAGTATTCACTTGATTACCTGCATGTCTTAATTTGAATGTTTAAAATTTAATAGACATTTTAAAGTAGGCTGAAAACATATTTTTAAAATACATTAAAAATGTACCTGATATGATCAATAAATTTATTACTCTTGTCACTGAAACGAATTGTGTCTGGGTCCCATTGAATTTCTAATCGCTGAAATCTGGGACAGTGGTGTGCAAATGCTTCAACGATTTGATCTACATGAATACGTGATTGCATTTTCAAAAACCATCCATTTGCTGTGCCTAGCACACAGATTCTGAAAAAAAAATTCACCATATATTTGTGTAAGGATCAGAAGTTGTGAAATATAACTTTGCTAATAAGTGATTTATATATATATATATATATATATATATATATATATATATATATATATATATATAGACCTATATGGATTAAGCAGTATATTTAACAATGAGCAGGTATCTCTTGACATAATTATATTCATAGAGAAAAGGAAGAAAGTCCTCTTCCTCGATACACAAATGACACAAGCAAAGAAGTTGAGAGAATGGCATGGAATCATGACGGGCAGCATGATTGAGAAGAGGTGTAGGATTGACAAAGGGTTGGATTGTAAAACAAATGGTTGGATTGTAACTGATTTGTCAAAGAAGATCATGCGAGGTAGAGATCTCAGATGTGACTTGATGGCTGGGTGGAAGTTGTCAATGAAGTACATAAAGTGAGCCTTGCCTGCTTGACATGTCGGTGATGCCAACACCATTATCGATGTACCTATGGAACACCAATGGTAGAAAGAGTCCATTATAAGATTACTATACCTGGTGTCCACATTATCCCATAAACAGACAAACATAGCTAGGCCCTATGATGGCACCCATGACAACACCAAATAGTAGGTAGAAGAAGTGACCATCAAACTCAAAGGAGTTGAGAGAAAGCTAGCTCAGCAAGATGGATGAAAATGGAGGCAGACACAGAGGAATTAAGATGCTCGTCAAGGGAGAACTGCAAGGCCTTGAATGTGGTAAAGAAGTGTAAAAGATCCAGACATCACGTAGTAAGAGATGGTAAGTACAAGCGATTGAGAAATATAGGAGAAAATTAACTAACCATGCCTTGTCAATCTTTTCAATTTTGCCGCCTCCTCTTCTTCAATTAAATCCTATGACATGTGCAGTGGTGTAATGTGTCTGCCCCATGTTAGTTAGTCATTGGATCATCATCACTGCACTCTAGACAAGTCCAAAGGTGCTCAGATCTCTCCTTGAATGTAGCCGCCATTACATGTTGACTGACGATCAAAGTACACAGTTGATTGACCATCATTCTTTCTTGCCCATGAAACCGCTCTTTTCTAGCGACACACATTTCAAACCAAATTCCTTTATTCTAGCCATGGAACAAGAGTCATCGTCACTTACAGCCATTTGTTCGTGCGCTTTTCCGTAGGGCGTTCAAAATGTCTGCTCGATCCATCACACCACGAACAGCGGTAGTAGCAGCGTGTGCGGCCAACCAATCTGCTCTCTCATTACCCCAGACTCCTGCATGTCCCGGAACAAAAATGAATGTTACTTTACACATACAGGAGTTCTTCACTGCATCCAGCCACTGTTCCCGAATGTACCCCCGCCTGAACTTACACAATCATGCTCATCGATTCATTGAGTATGCAGGAATGCTCTGCGAGCACATCCATTGCAAAGCTTTGGTTACTGCCAAAATCTCCATTGTCCTGCTGCTTGTCGTCTGAGCGAATGCATCATTTTCCTCTCTGATGCCTTTCCCCCCACCTTTGAGCCGTGAAGGCCCAGGCACTTCTGATGTGTCTCTCAACCGACCCATCTATATATATAATCATATCACCTTCCCTGGAATTCTCACTGATCAGAGAGAGTACCTCCGACTCCACCACTGTCGGACAACATTCCCTGCATTCTCTATTGAGTGTTATTATTACTGTGAAGGCTGTCTGACAATCTAAGAGCGTACGACTCCATTCCGCACCAGGTAGAACATCTTAAATCTGCACACACTCTGTTTAATATCCTCTGCGCGCCCCATTCATGACTTTCTTCTCTTAAGTTGACTGCCTTTCACTTTGAGAATTTCAGGGTGTAGAGGATGTTCTTTATCAGCGGTGATTTGTAGGTAGTCAGCGCCCTGCAGATTTGTATTCTTTGCTCTGCAGTTGGGCAATCCAGTATCACATAGTCTGTGCCGACATATCTCTTGTATACCCAAAAGTGATTCGCATTGCCTCATTCTGGATTCTATTCAATCTTTCTGTTTGAATCTGAGTCAGTGTCAGAATTGCCAGTGCGTACTCTACCACCACCACCACCACCAATCCCTGATACAGCAGAAATAGCAGCTTCTGTATACATTGAGCAGCAGCCATAATTTTCATCGCCGCAAGATCTTTATAAGCCTTTACAATGATGTGGTCAACATGATCTTCGAAACTCAGACTGCGCTCCAACATAACCATTAAATACTTCATTGTGCTGGTTCTCTCAAGGGTATCCCCTCTCAAAGTAAATTACAATGAAATCATGAAAAGTCACAGACATGTGCAATAAGCAAGTTATCGAAAGCGATAATGCAATTACTCTTGAAGATATTACAGCCGCACTGAAAAGATCAAGAAGCACAGTGCCAGGACCTGATGGCATTAGGTACGACGATCCCCGAGGCAGGTCAGACGAGGACCTTAAGGAGCTGGCAATGTTGTTTAACAAGGGCCTAGCGACTGGCACAGTAGAAGAAGACTGGTTGCATAGTTATTTAATCCCACTACCCAAGCCTGGCAAGAGTCATGCGATGATACAGGGTTTCAGGCTCATAACCATGCAGAATACGATCGGCAAGTTGTTAGAAAAGATTGTTGCATGGAAATTGTCCCTATATCTAGAGAGGAATAACAGGATACCCTCAATGTAGGGAGGCTATTGTCCAGGTAAGCAAACTTGGCACAACGTCGGCGTATTTGCGCAAGAAGTGTTCGAAAGTTCTGACGAACAAATGGAGACATGTGCTGCTGCAATAGACCTGGATGATGCTTATAACAGAATGCCCTCGAATTTCTTGATGACCATAATGCTGCAACTCCAAGTTAGTATTTTTATTGTCAGGTGGATTATCTCAGCACTTTTTCAGAGACATGTTGTTTTTAAGTGTGGGAGTTGGTCTTCGGCACCAACAGTCATAAACCCGGGACTACCACAAGGGTCACCTCTGTCCCCAGTATTATTTAATGTGTATACAGTTCAAATTACAAGCTGTCAGATTGCAGATCCGGGGAGAACTGTTGTCTTATGCTGATATCTTAAGCAGGGCAGAGATAGAAAAAAAAGATCGCAGGGAATTTGTAGAGGGAGTTTGATCATATAGGTGATTGGTGCAGTAATTCTGCCCCATGTGCAGTGTTGTAATATTTAGGTATTAAATCATGATTCATACTAATACTTATACTCTGTGCTTTTTTCTGGGTATACGCAGGTATTACAGCATATACACACCTTTTTTATTTGTTTCTTACTTTGGTTCTGATTTGGCTATAGAAACTTTCATGCATGTCCAAAACAAAAATTAAATCTTGAAATACATAAATTGTCATGGCATTTATTTTTTGTCCGAATAATGGTAAACACTGACTGATCTCGTGGTAATAGATTAAGAACTATTCTACTCATAAACACATATTTTATGAGTTTCTCTTTTCTTTCCTTCTATGATATTCTAAGTGTCTTTCTGTAGCATTTAATCTCAAAGGCATTGATCTTTTTCGCCGCTGTTTTACTTAGGACCCATGATTCACAGCCGTAGGTAGCAACCGGAAAAACATTAGTAATTTTGTTTCTATTTTGTTGTTTTTCCATATGTTTTCATCATCATTAAGTGCCGTTTCCGCAACGAAGGTTGGCTGCAACGTATCTCCAACATCTCCTGTCTCGTCTTGGTGGTGCACTCTGCTAAACTGTAACCTGTCCATCGTGTGATGTTACTCTCCCACTTGTATCTCTGCCTACCTCGTGCTCGCTTTCCTTTGACTTTACCCTCAAGTAAGGTCTTCAATAAGGTGTCATGTCTTTTAATGTGTCCAAAGTATTTTATTTGCTTGATCTTTATTTCTCTTAGTAATTCTTCATATTAAGTGTCTTTAGCACCTCTTTATTTGTTTTCTTCTCTTTCCATGATGTTCTCCCTATTATTCTATATACCCCCATCTCAAAGGCATCAATTTTGTCTTCTAATTGTTTATTTAGTGTACATGTTTCTGAGCCATACATTAATATGGAATAGATGTAGCATTTTATAATTCTCATTTTTAACTTATTTGTAATTTGTTTAGATATTAATATTTACCTCATGTCATTGAAGGTACTTTTAGCCATTCCTATTTTCCTTTTAACTTCTGTTTCACATTTGCCATCATCTGTGACTATGTGTCCAAGATATTGATACTGTTTTACTTGTTGTAGTTTCTCTCCCTGTATGTTTATGTTTACCTCCTGTTCTTCTGTGTCTTTGCTGGTTATCATGGTTTTTATTTTTTGGATATTTATATCCAGTCCATATTCATTACTTGATTTATTGACTTGATCTATTAGTCTTTGTAGTTCATGTTCACTTTCTGCCAAAAGAACAGTGTCATCTGCATATCTAAGGTTGTTTATTATTTTCCCATTGATCTTGAGTCCTGGTATTTCTTCTATATTTTTAAAGATATTCTCTGTGTAGATATTAAGTAGGCTTGGTGATAAAATGCATCCTTGTCTTACCCCTCTTCTTATTTCTATGTATGGAGAGTAGCTGTTTTCAGACCTTATTGATGCAGTTTGTTCCCAATATATATTTCTAATCAGTCTGATGTCTTTTCCATCTATGCCTATTTCTTGAAGACTCTGTTGGACTCTGTCAAAGGCCTTGCTGTAGTCTATGAAGCAAATATAGATACTTTTGTTTACTTCTATATATTTATCTATCGTATGTTTTACAACTGTGTTATTTTACAATGTGCGATTGCCAATCTCTTCCTTATTTCTGCCATGCAGTCTCCTGCACCGTTGGTGTTTGCTCCTAAGTATTCAAACATAGCTTCCGGTTGCCGTAATGTGACAACGTTATTCCATGTTTACATTTGTGTTTTCTGGATTACGTGGTTGCAATGGTATGGTTAGCGTATTACTGGTGACAATGTGATGCCAAATGTAGGTCCAACCTGTAGGATCTGTGTTTTTGTGTGTTCTTAGTCGATTATAGGTGGAGTGTATTTCATTCACGTTGTTCCGACTTGATATCTTCGATACAGACAAAAAAATGGTGTCTCGATTACTCCAGTTAATGGCTACGCTCACAGCGTAGAATTTCCTTGCAAGGAGACAACCATAAGTCAACAATAGGGAATGTCATCCCTAGACAAAAAGTCGCTCAAACGATGAAACAGCAAAGTGTGTGGCGCACAAGAGGCAAGTTCTGGGCATAAGAATGAATATTGGCTGGCCACCGTGGAAAAGACTGGGACCTTACCACATACACTCCAAAGCCAAGCAACGGATCAACAACATTTAAAGACTAGGAAACAACATATTAGAATAGGAACATGGAATGTTAGAACACTACATCAGTCAGGAAAGCTAGAAAATTTAATACTGGAGGTAGAAGCATTAGATGTAGATATTCTAGGAATAGCAGAGATGAGATGGAAAGATGCTGGGTACACAAGAAAAGAAAAATTTAGTTTTATACATTCATAGGAGATCACCATGAATGAGGGGTAGGAATACTGATCAAGAAAGAAATAGAAAAATATATCAGCGGGTACTGGACATATAATGACAGAATGATGATGCTAAAGATCAAAGTAAAACCATTTGATCTGGCCATTATACAAACTTATGCACCAACTACAGATTACACTGAAGAAAAAATAGAACAGTACTACGAAGATCTACAACAACTACTCAAACCAGTAAAATCAACAGATATTTTAATAGTCATGGGAAACGAATGCAAAAATATGGAAAGGAAGACATAAGAACATTGTAGGGCGATTCGGACTAGGGACAAGAAATTACAGAGGAGAAAGACTTATACAGTTCTGTGAGGAGGACAGCATGATCATATGTAATACATTCTTTGAACATGAAAATAGAACATTATATACATGGTAAAGTCCTGGAGACAGAAAGATGAACCAAATAGACTATATTATGATCAACAACAGATTTAGAAATAGTGTCAAGAACACTAAAACATATCCAGGTGCAGATATCAACTCTGACCATAATCCAGTGCTGTGCAAAATACATGTCAAATTTAAAAAGATAGTACATAGAAGAGTTCAAGAACCACAGATAGAGGCATCAGCACTAATACAGCCAGACATACAACAAAAATACCTAGTAAATATAAGGAATAGATATGAATATCTAATGATAAAATGCATGGAACAATACAGAAGGGAAAATCCAGAAGAGAAAATAAGACAATAAATGAGATAGCTTAAGAAAAAGTATTCAAACATCAAATGAAAATTACTAATAAGAAAAACCATGAACAAACAAATATGGATGACAGATGAAATATTAGAGAAAATTTCAGAAAGAAAGAAAGCTAAAAAATACCCCAAATACTCAATTATAGACAAGGAGATAGATACGTAATGTGCAGAACAGCGAAAAAAAAATGGCTAGAAATAAAATGTAGTGAAATAGAGATGTCTATACAACAGAAGACAAAATTAATGCATAAGGAGATAAGGCCGATCACAAAAAAGAAAAATCCTATAAATCCTATAAACCCGGCTGCATTAAAGATGAAAACGGAAAAATTATATTTGATAAAACAGAAGTACTTACAAGATGGGCAGATTATGTGACAGAACTGTTTGACGACCAACGGAAAAAAAACCCAACAATACACAACAATGATGGACAAGCAATACTGAAATCAGATTGGGATATGTAATAAAATCAATAAAATGTGAAAAGGCTGCAGGCTCCGACAACATTACAACAGACATAATAAAAACTCTAAATGATTTTGGTGTGGATACTATCACAGAACATTACAATGATATATATGAAACAAGCCACATACCTAAAGACCTAACATCATCAATATTCATACCACTACCTAAGAAGACCAGGGCTGTGGACTGTACAGAATATAGAACAATAAGTCTAATGAGTCATTTAACTAAAATACTCAAGATAATACATGAAAGAATTAAGAACAAGATAGATACGGAGGTCTGTGAAGAACAATTTAGTTTTAGGAAAAACAAAGGAACCAGAGAAGCTATACTGAGTATCCGACTAGTGATAGATAAATATATAGAAGTCCAAAAGAGTATCTATATTTGCTTCATAGACTACAGCAAGGCCTTTGACAGAGTCCAACATGAAAAATTAATCAATGTCTTCAAGAAATAGGCATAGATGGAAAAGACATCAGACTTATTAGAAATATATATTGGGAACAAACCACATCAATAAAGTGTGAAAACTACTACTCACCATATATAGAAATAAGAAGAGGGGTATGACAAGGATGTATTTTATCACCAAGCCTATTTAATATCTACACAGAGAATATCTTTAAAAATATAGAAGAAATGCCAGGACTCTGAATCAATGGGAAAATAATAAACAACCTTAGATATACAGATGATAAAGCAAAATGAATTAAATAGGTTACTAAAAACACTTACCTTGCCTATGAATAAAAAATATATAAAAAAGCATTAAAAAACATACAATAAAACTAAACAGGACAATTCTCCACGTATCGGCTCAAATGGAACCTTTTTCAAGAGACAAACAACAGTAAACACCACAATAATAAACAAAATAGATGACTTAGATTTCATCAAGACACGTCGCCATGACGCAGAAGTAACCTTCACAGCGCCTATATTAACACTTGTCGACAAAAAAAAATGGCGGCTCGCGCCGTTGACGGCATACTCCATCCAATGAGATATCGTTATAATAAACACACCACAGCCTGATTGGTTAATGCACATACTTGGAAAACGTGCAATTGAAGCCTGTCCATTTCTACGTCCGGCATAATCGTTGAGAAAATGGCTAGTTAGAAGATACATGTTTTATAGCAATTAATCTGACCACATCTGCACACCGTACGATGCATGATGGTGGATCGGTTTAATAGACCTTTCTTTCATCGTATTTTGAATAAAATAACATTGAATCGTGGCTTGAATCATGAATTATTGTGTTATTTAGTTTCACAGAGAATATACAGAATGCTGTGTTGGTTTGGGGACTTGTAGAAGTTTGATATTGAATATGTTGAAGTGGCACCAAAAATACCTCTAGGCCTAAGATCAAAGAACAGTTTTACTGCAAATCTACATGTTTTATACAGTTCCCCCGGCAATATTTTGATAATTTTGCAATGACAGAACATAAATACAACAGATTTACGTGTGATTTAGTGTACAGTGTTGCCAAGCAATTCGATAAATAAGGTAAGTTATTTTTTTCCCCTTTTTTTTTTCTTTATTTGTTATAAAATATGTTTTTTGTGAAAAACATCTTTACCACTTTCTCATGCGTCTGGTATCACACACACACACACACACATACAGAAATTACACCAATATATGCAGAATTCAATTCTTTATTTATATATGTAAATATTATTTAAATATCTCTAACAACCAAATAATTATCACATTTTAAAAACAATCACCATCAATAACGCAAATTCTAAAAAAATAATCCGGTGGCAGGAAGACGTTTTTTATTTTTTAATCCGGCTTGCTAAAGGTTAAAAGACATGACACCTTATTGGAGACCTTACTCGAGGGTTAAGTCAAAGGGAAGCGAGCAGAAGTAGGCAGAGACAAGTTACAGTCTAGCAGAGTGCACCACAAAGACAAGAGGCAGGGGATGTTGGAGATACGTTGCAGCCAACCTTCATTGCGGAGATTGCACTTAATGATGATGATGATTCAAATTTATCCACACATTCTATCTCGGTATTATCTATTCTGAATTTTGGTTGTTGTGTTGTTATATCTGTTGACATGATTTTTGTTTTTTGTATTTTTAAATACAAGTTTTGTGATTCGCTACATTTCTTTGTGTTCTTGATTACTTGATTTTGGGCTTCTGCCAAAATGGCAGACTAGAATGAATGTGTTCTCTTTGTGGTGTTCGATTAGCAGTTGTTCCTTCCCGAAAGCAATGGGAATATTGTACCTAGAAATTTCATATGGATAATCTAACTTTTTAAAGGTACATTTCATATATAAACATTTTTATAACTATTTTGAAGTATGAATTGTGTTTATGTGTGTTATATCTTGGGAGGGGGGGTTGCCACTAAAACTTAGGAAAACCACATATATCCACCAATTTTTCTCACTAAATATATATACAATATATAATGACTGCTCTATGCTAATAACACTAGTCAACATCAAAATCGTACCAGTAATGAAAACAGTTTGTGGTCATTTGTCAATGACCAAAGTCTAATATACAAAGATAGGAAAATTTACAAAATCACATCAATGCATTGCTATTAGCTTGTCAGAAGTACAACATGAAAATTAAGATACAAAAAACAGAAGTTATGAAAATCAGCAAGTCTGCAATACCAATGTATATAACAATCGATAATACCATAGTGAAACAGGCCAAAGAATTTAACCTTTAGAACTCTGTGTTTACAATTATGTAATTTCTCTCCTGCAGCTGAATTAATTTTTTGAAATGTTATGTAATGGTGGCTGTTTTGAAATCAAGATAACTTTTTTATTGTTAGAGATATTTAAATAATTTGTGCACATATAAATAAAGAATTGAATTCTGCGTATATTGTGTAGGTTTTGTTCTGTGTGCGTGTGATACAAGATATGTAAGACAGTCTCAAAAATGATTTTCCACAAAACCCCAACAAATTTTGACCTTTAAAACGATAATATATTTGTACAAAGTTTATTACATTATTTGTAAACATTGTGGAGTGGAAACACTTTTACATAGACCTAAATTGAGCACCATTCAAGGAATATTCGTTAAAATTTCAAGGATTACAAAAATTAAACCTACAGGTATGTCTTAAAATCCTTCTATATACCTAGATCTAGTCTGTAAATGTATCGTTTAAACTTGGTTGAAGTTTTAATATAAATTTAGATAAAGCAGCGTGGTGTAACTGATTTTTTAGTGTGGAAATAACTTATCTCTCCATAAATAATCACTTGAATCACGATCCATAATGATTTTAATGAAAATTCTATAAAGTAAAAGTCTATAAAACCAAATTCACCGCCATGGCGATGCTTTTGTTTGAAATTGTCAATGCATTGTGAAAAAATCGATATTTAATTGATATTTAACACATGGCTGCCTAAAACTGGTAAAAGAAATATTAAAAATTGGAGATTTTTAATTGATTGAAGTGTACCTAGCAATGGCGATCTACGGCTGCAACTATACCTGCTGCTTGCTAACCGCCAACCAAAGAAAGTGAAATGTTGGTGAATAAAGTTGCTGCACACGTCCTAAAGGTTAAATATCTAGGCAGTATTTTTTCTGAAAATGGAAGACAGAGAAATAGAAACAAAGTGTCAAAAAGCAAACACAGTGACCTACCAACTTTCACCATTACTTCTTCACCCAAAGATCAAGATGGAAATAAAAACAGATAATATCTACAATTGTTATACCTACACTCTGAAAAGCTGCAATAGTTACTAAACTAGATAAAATAAGAAATGAAGAAATTAGGAAAAGAGTTGGTATAATATTATGTATAATAATATTATATTGAGAGATAGAAAGTAAAATGGTTCGGTCACCTTATGAGAATGAAGCCAAACCAAATACCAATAAGAGCATATAATACAAGAATATCCGGGCGTAGGGCCAAAGGTAAGCCAAGAAAACGGTGGATAGAAAATATCAAGATAGCCTTGAACAAACATGGACTAAATGCAACCTCTGCAACACATCTGGCCTTGGAACGACAGCTTAAGCTCCCACCACTACGCTTAATGGCAAGCGTGAATACTATCAACTATCATTCACCTGGGGATAGACACTCTCTCTGTGTGTGTGTGCGTGCGCGCGCATGGTGTGTGTATCATATATATATATATATACATACGCACTATGGTAGACTGAACTATTGATTATGATCAACAAAAATGTAACTAGAAGCATATGACGCAATCATACTTGGTATTACATAATTTTTGTGTATAAATATTTTATCTCTGATTAAATTTCGTTATTAGTATTGCATTTTTCCTTCTCAAAAGTGTCCTTATTAGAAATGACCAGGAAATGTTTCAACAGTGCGAATAATTTATGTTATATATGTGGTGAAGTGACTTTTCTATAACAAAGACAGAATATGTCTAAAGTGATTAAGAAAGCACACAACTTGTGTTTTGGCTGCAGGATAGGAGATAAACATAAGAGTTGGACACCACAAATATGCTGAAATACATGAGCTGCACATCTTAAGCTGTGGTTGGTTGGCAAAAGACAAGCTATGCCATTTGCAGTTCCAATGATTTGGAGAAAGCCCACTGATCATATCAATAACTGTTATCTTTGCATGGTGACTCCAATTTGGAAAGGGATATCAAAAAAGAAAAAATGGACTCTGCAATATCCAAGTATCCCCTTTGCAATACATCTGGTACCACACAACAATGCCCTACCAGTTCCCAAAGTGCCAGAATCATTTTCAGCTGCTTCCGATGATGAAAAAGAGGACATTTCTGAACCATCAACCTCAAAAGACCCAGAATTTGAACAAACTATACCTACAGAACCACACTTAATAAACCAAAGTAAGCTGAATGATCTTGTAAGAGACCTGAATTTACCCAAGAACAAGGCGGAGATTCTGGGTTCCAGATTACAACAGTGGAACAGTCTAGTAGAAGATGTTAAAATTTCGGATTTCTGTGTTTAAGAACTGCCTCGGTAACCTGTCTGTGTGCCACAACATTTCTGGTTTAATGGCAGCCCTTAATATCAATTACAACCTGGAAGAGTGGAGGCTTTTCATTGATTCTACAAAGTCTTAAAGCTGTTTTGTTGAATAATGATAATGTTTTTCCATTAATTCCAGTTGGTCATTCATTTCATATGAAAGAATCTTATGAATGCATTAAGCAACTTTTGAAGTATATAAACTACGATTGTCATCATTGGTCACTATGTGGGGACCTAAAAGTGGTAGCTCTTTTGTTTGGACTATAAGGTGGATACACCAAGTACTGTTGTTTTCTTTGTGAGAGGGATAGCCATGCACGAAGTGATCATTACATCAGAAGACATTGGCCAATCAGGCAGTCATTACAGCGTGGCACTAAGAATGTGGAGAACCCAGCACTTGTTGACAGTAGCAAGGTTTGTTACCACCCTTGTACATTAAGCTGGGTCTCATGGAAAACTTTGCCACGGCAACTGATAATGCTTTCAAATACCTCTTCAGAAAATTTCCAAGACTACGTGAAGATAAAATAAAAGTATTGGTTCGCAAATTCGAAAACTTCTTCACGATGATGAGTTTCTTTGCTTGTTGCATGGAAAGGAAAAAGAAGCATGGCTAACATTTAAGTCAGTGGTGGACAATTTTCTTGGAAATAACAGATCTGATAATTACAAAGAAATTGTTGAAAATCTCCTTCTGAAGTATAAGAGTCTAGGCTGAAACATGTCTTTGAGAATTCATTTTCTGGATTCTCACCTGAATTTTTAAAGTCAAACTGCGGAGCGGTCAGTGATGAACATGGTGAACTATTTCACCAAGACATTACTGCTATGGAGACACGGTATCAAGGCAATTGGGGTCCTTCAATGCTTGCTGATTACTGTTGTACTGTGACAAGAGACACCTCACTGAATGACTACAAGAAGCAAGCAAAGAGTTCGAACAGTGACTTGAATGACAGTAAGGGTTCACATATGCCTTTTAAATACATTATATGTGAACTTTAAATAGTTTTTTTTATTTGTTATAACATTTTATTGTGGAATATCATTTAATTGAATTTGTAATAACAACTTTTATAATGCTCAAGTGTAAAGAATAACTGTTCACCAAAAATATTAACCTTCACCGAGCCGATATGATATCCAGCCGCCGAAAAACAAAATGGCCGCGCGCGCTGATGGCGGGCCGTCCCACCCAGCGAGATTATCGTGAGATTTACACGTACCACAGTACGTGCACATAGCTGGGGACATGCGCAATCGAAGCTGGTACATCCCCCACTTCCGACATGATCGTTTTTGAGAATGGCTGGCTATTCGTAAAAGTTTAAGAGCAATTAATCTGACCACATCTGTACACCGGTACGATGCCATGATGATGGATCGGTTTTACAGACCTTTATTTCATCGTATTTCGAATAAAATAACATTGAATCGTGGATTGAATCATGGATTATTAGGTTATTTAGTTTCACAGCAGTGAATATACAGAATGCCGTGCTGGTTTGGGGACTTGTACGTTTGATATCGAATATTTTGAAGTGGCAGAAAAAATAACTCTAGGCCTAAGCTCAAAGAACGATTTTACTGCAAATCTACATGTTTTATACAGTTCCCCCGGCTATATTTTGATAATTTCGCAGTGAAAGAACATAAATACAACAGATTTACATGATTTAGTTGACAGTGTTGCCAAGGAATTCGATATGTAAGGTAAGTTATTTTTTTTTCTTATTTTTTCCCTCTTTATTTGTTATAAAATATATGTTTTTTGTGAAAAACGTCTTTACCACTTTCTCATACGTCTGGTATCACACACACACGTACATAAATTACACCAATATATGCATAATTCAATTCTTTATTTATATGTGCAAATATTATTTAAATATCTCTAACAACCAAAAAATTATCACATTTTCAAAACAGTCACCATCAATAATGAAAATTTTCAAAAAAGAATCCGGTGGCAGGGAGACGTTTAGTATTTTTTAATCTGGCTTGCTAAAGGTTAAACAAGTATACATGAAATTTGTATTGATGAAATTTAAATTCATCATTAAAAAAAAAAAGCCAAAGCCAATTGGGAAATTTCATTATGATAATTGAAACCAGCATGCCAAAATCAATAAGAAATTATGTATTTAAAATCTGGTACAAACAAGTTTTGAAAATTTATTGACTAGTGCAATTAGTAATAGGCCTATTTATAGGCCTAATGATTATAAATGATTATTATGATTATTAAAATGATTAATAATTATTATTACTAATATTATTACCATTACTACTAATGATTATTATAATGACCAAAAGAAACACTCAGGAGAACAAGACTTAAAGAAAGTAAAACAATCAATATCCTTACTATTCAAGAACAGCACAGAATAGCTTTGAACAGACAGAATTGGAGAGATCTGACCTCTGCCCTATGTGCTAACTTCAGCGCAAAAGGAAAATGAATGAATGATTATTAAATCAAATTAATTATAGGTCTGATTGTCACATGAATATTTGGGCCTAAGCATAGTCCTATGTTTAATTTATTATTATTATTATTATTATTACGCCAGACCTAATAGAAATAAAATATTTATGCACCTAATAAATTTTAATTGGGCCCGATCATTTAATGATAAACTGAAACATCTTCAACTTTGGGTAATGATTTAAATAAATTGTACTTTCTTAATTTTCTACATATCTGTAATACATAGGCCTACTTATCTGTATTATAGATATATAGACCCAGTGTATATTCTTAATAAAATACAATTAAATGACATTCATCAGGACAGATATTTACATGATATACAATAGTCAGGTGTAATAAATCTTATCTTTAAAAGCAATATTATCACATGTGGAAGGTCTTACTATTGATGTATTAGGCTAACCATTATTATACAACAGTAAACTCTTGGTGACATGTCAATATAGTGAAACTTTCCTTGTGGAAGACCCACAGGATTAAATCAGTATAATTATGTTTACCTTTATGATGCAAAATTCAGAAACCCCAGTATTGCACATTAAACTTAGGGAACCAGGTGATTTCTATCCCTGACCATGGTTTTAGCTAATATGTACATGATTCCATGACTGAACAGGTGGCATATTGGTGTGGCAAACAGCAGCTCTGCATATTTTGGAATGGTAGAAATACTACAAAATGCCCATAATATACCTCATCTGAGTAAAGAACTTCTTCAAGTTGCAATCTTCCAGTATGAAAAAAGCTTTGAAAAACTACCTTATTGTACGCAGTCAGTAAGAGCTAATTGCTTTTAATTTCTTTCAATCGAAATGTCAATAATAATAATATTTAAATTTCATAATTTCAGACGGGTACAAATTGAGTGCAACGGAATATACATTACTCTCTTACCATCCCACGATTAGCAGATAACCCTAGATACTGAAAGTAGGCCATCCTCTAAACGGTGCACCCGGAAAGCTAATGATCATGACACCTGTGTGTTTCCAGGGCCCAAAGGCAGAGAAAAGAATAGCAATACTTTCGCGCTGATTATTTGAGAGAAAATACGAAATATACAAAGAAGACTCAGAAGACAGAATGCATCTTCTCTTCCATCTCACTGCCATGATCTAACTAACCTCTGAGAAACTCATCAATGTTGCTAGTTGTGCCAAAACAATTATGAATACATTTTAAGTTATTTATATAGGCCTATATTTAGATTTCGCCTATGTTAATTAGCACCATTTTAAATTTTAATTAGTTCTACGTGAATATGAAAATTACAGAAATGTGATCAACATGTGTCTTTTTTTGCGAGCACAAAAATATATAGTTTCTGTGGTGTTTTATTATAATTAATAGTTATATAATTTATTTCTATTTTAATTATGCTAATTAGCTGCCATTTTTAATATTGATTGATTCTGCACGCATCTGAAAGTTATGCGCGCATCAGATGTGTATCAAATGTGTCTTGTCTTTGCAAACAAACCAATGTATAGTGTGTGTGTGTTGAATTATTGAAAATAGCAAAGATAATTCAGAAATTATTAGCTCGGCTACATTTTTACAATGACATCGACAATGGAAAAGAAATTATCTGCATTCGAAATGAAATGCTATAGAAAGTCCTAAGAATATCACCAATATCATTTGATATATTCTTTCAAGAATGTAGTCTTCTTTATGGTCCTTCTGAACATCTTGAGATCCTGGGCAAGTTGACCTGCCTCTTCCAGGGAAATGTTTAAACAGTCAGATATATTGTTTGTCCATCGTCGTCTTGGGCGGCCTCTTCCTCTGCCTTCTGCTATTAGTCATTCCATGCTGTTATTTCTCTTTAGATGACCAAAAAAGTCTGGCTTTCTTGTTATGCTGTTATTTAGGAGCCATCCCTTTTCAATGTTTAATGATTGTAATACTTATTTGATTTTTTTTTGGCTGTCCATAGTATATGCAACATTTTTCTGTAGCATCTCAATTCAAAGGCGGCAATTTCCTTTGCCACTGTTTTATTTTGAGTCCAAGCCTCACAGCCATATATTGCCAAAGGGAATATGCATGTTATCATATACAATTTTACTTTGCTATTGATACCTTGCCAGAGATTTTTCATTTTGACAAATTTTGAAAATGCCATTGCCATCTTTCTCCTAATTTCTACTGCACAGTTCCCTGAACTATTTATTTTTGTACCTAAGAATATCATGGACAGAAAAAAAGAACTAATGCAGATGTCCGCAAAAATATGAACCTAGGACTAGATCCTCAAAACTATCAAAAAACGCAAACCTACATATTTTGGACATATGAAAAGACAATGGTTTGGAAAGATTAATCATGGAAGTGAAAGTTCCAGAAAAGAGAACAAGTGACATGCCAAGACTGTGATGGAAAAATGACATCAAAGACCTTCTGAACATGACACTGGAGGAAGCTGGGCAGCTTGCACAGAACAAAGAGACTTACAGAGTGGCAGTGAGGACAACGTTCTGCAAAGGACACGTCACACACAGAGAGAGAGAGAGAAAGCGACACAGACAGAGAGAGAGAGAGAGAGAGAGAGGAGAGAGATAGGAGGGAGAGAGAGAGGAGAGAATGTTTCATGTAAATTATTTGGATGCCAAATTAGATCCCCAAAAAATTTGTAACTTATTTTTCAGGATGGACATACAGTACAGACTTGGTTGAGGTATATCTGAATTTAAATTTTCAAGGGCTATCTAGCTGTGGTATTTTTAATGATCAGTATTATTTTGAAACAAAATTGTCTAAGTACCTATCTTTATGGCAGGTGGCAGAAAAACCTCCAAAATATTTTGTATCAATTTGAATAAAAACATAAAATAATTAAGAAGGACAGATCACATTACTTCATATTTTTTAGATAAGGAATCGCATTCAGCCAAAAATTCTCAGTTAGCTTTGGTTTTCCAGCCAGCATCAAGCCTCTCAGATTTTGACCATGTTTCTGTATGAACTGATATATAGCATTCTCACTGAGGGCATGTGTATAGCTGATATCCAATGCTTGAAGGCGAATGAATTTTCCTCTCTCCATTAGTTTTTCAAGTATCTGCAGAATATATTTGTGATGATCACATTCATATTTGTCATATGTGGGATCCTGTAATTATTATTTTAAGTATTCTATTCTAAATAAATCTTGCAAGATCACAGTCAATGATATACCCGGTAGTATTAAAACAGGTCCACCAAATCAAATATTTAGGGACAATGATTACAGCAGTTCAACAGAAATAAGAAGCAGGATAGGACAGGCAAAAATAATCAGAAAAATTAAAAATATATTGTGCAATATGACCTTGTCATTGGAGGTGAGAAAGAGTTCTGCAGTGCAATATAACTCCTATACTAGCATATGGATGCGCGTCTTGGACAATAAACAAACTGGAAAGTGGGAAATTAGAGGCAATAGAGATGTGGTTCTATAGAAGAATGCTTAGAATACCATGAACTGCCAGAAAAACTAATGTAGAGATGTTGAAAGAGTCAAATGCAAAATGACCTTAACCTTTAGCACGCTGTGTTTACAATTTGGGCGATGCACTCTGCCGAAATTGTGTCATGTCTTGATTTCGGAAGGTGAAATCCGCTGCCAAGTGCGCTAAGCCTGAACCAAATGAAAAAATATAGATTGGTAATTTTTTGACAGAATATTTTAGCAACATAAAGTAGACAGGCAGGTTTGGAGAACATAGTCACAACAGGCAAAATTGAAGGCAACAGAGACAGAGGGCGACAACATGAGAAAATATTAGAAAGTTTGACAACCTGGCATGGCAGGGAAACAACAATGATCTTGATACATAATACTGTGGACAGAGAGCTGTGGAGAGCCATTACTGCCTACGACAGCTGGCATGGCACCTGATGATGATGACTGATACAAATTTCTAAATAAAACTGCAAACTGCATCCAAGGGAAAGAAGTTTTCACAACTGAAAGTATAACTTTGTTTCTAATACTAAAAATTGCTAGAACATAAAATCACAATGCATAAAAGGTATGGTAATTAATACTCACTTATTTTTGCTGTGTGTTGTCAGGTATGAAAGTGGAGCAAGGAAAAGTGACACTTCCACCTTCCATGCGTATCATAAGAGATGACTAAGGATGTTGGATGTGGGATTGATTATTCTGTAGAAAGACTATGCCAAAAACTAAAAAACACCATGGACAAGAAAGAGGCACAAATGAATCAACAGGAACAGGACAAGATTCTTTGAGTAGGACGCATATGACTCATCACTAGGAAAACTAAAAGGTGCCGGGTATAAAGATAAAGGGTATCTGTAAGAGTTTTGTCCTGGCAGTTGAAAGGTAAGGGCAGTCAATAAGGAGGTGTTCCACTGTTTCATTAGGATAAGAGCAGTGTCTACAAATGGGTAGTTGCTGGGGTCTGAAATGGTGTAAATGGCTATTGACGATTGCATGTCCTGTTTAAAACTGAAAGATAAGGGATTGATTACTTCTGCAGAATTTGTTTATGTTGTCATTTTCCTTTGACAGTGTCATTTCACTAAATACATTTTGACCACTCAGCTATTTGCCCTTCTGTTCAGCCACATTTCTTTGGTGTTGTTTCTAAGAATCTGTTTGACTGTTCCCATACTACAAGGTCTTTGCTTTTGTTGTTTTTAGGAACCGCTATTTGAAAGACGGTCTGCTGTTTCATTTCCTGCTAGATCGCTATGTCCAGAGATCCATTGCTGTATCACACTGACTGGATATGCGGAGATAGGTCTGTGCACTGCTCTTGCTATGTAGAGTATATGTTGCTTTTCATATGAGGGTCTGTTTAAGTGCCTCCAAGACAGACATGGAATCTGTAAAGATGACTTTGTCTGGTGGTTTTTGTTCCATCCATGAGATCCAACTGTTGGTGTACAAACTCAATGAATGTCTTGATGGCACCAACCCCTGCCTCATAATTTGAGCAATTTTCACCATTAGTCACAAAACTTATAGGCAGATCCATCATTACATTGTTTCATGGAACCATATCCATGGAACCCCTCAAGTCTGGAAGCAGTGCCGTCTCAGTGGCCATATTTTCTCCCTCTCTTCTTGGTATAGTTGACAGGCATGAAGAATGTGTTCTGCAGTCTCTGGGCTCAGTCCACAGTTGCACAGGTCTGTCTCTCCAATCTTCAGCTTTTGGAACATGTGGCTTCTCAGTCTGTGGTGACCAGTTCGTAGTCTGAAGATGATGTTTATGGCTACTATATCCTGCAAAACAGGTGGCATTTAAAGCTAATCCATCAGTGTAAGCCTTGATTGCTGATGATGGATACCTGTTCATGTTCTCTAGGACAGGAGTCGGCAACCTTTTGCTAACTGTGTGCCAACTTAAGGTTCAAATTATTCAGAGTGCCAACATCACATATCATTTTATACAAGTTGAGGTCAATATTCTTATTTTACCCTATATTTTATTTTTATATTTTAATTAACTAATATATAGTGATATTCAATTAATATGTAAAGTTGTAAACAACATTAAAAGAAAAAGTTTCTTGAAAGATTTTTAAAAAAAACCTTTTTTATTATTAATTGGAGCCTTGCCCTTGCATAGTCTTGGCCAGTTACTAAATATCGACAACATACTTTGTCACTTGAGTTTGACACTATTTTCTGAATGTTCAGGCGTTATGCGACTATTCTGTGGATTTAGCACTGCTTTCATGTGAGAGAAAATTTGCTCACAGGAATAGGTTGATCTAAAAGCTGAAAGAAGAGCAAAAGCAGTTTTCTCCAAACAGATGTAATAATTTGGAAGGGATGTCCAACAGCTGAGAATAGCTGCAGACTTTTCTAGATTTTTTTTTCCAGAGACTTCCGTAGTTCAACAAATTTTGATGTCCATGATTCTGAAGATCTGAAATCAATCTGTTGCTAAAACCCCGCTAATCTATTTATAATCAACTTTATAAAGGAAAAATGAAGAGTCTGTTTGCCATTTGAAATTGCTTGGTGTGCCAAGTGTAGCACGCGTGCCATAGGTTGCCGACCCCTGCTCTAGGACACTTGTCCTCAAGATTATTGGTAGTGTTTCCTTATTTGCTGTTTTATCTAATAATTTTATTTGGATGGTTGGTGCAAGTTTATCCAAGATAGTAGTCCAAGATATTTTTTCCAGTTACCTCTCTTGTGGTAAATGGTGTTTGTTATCCTCCTCTCCGGATATATCCAGCAGAGACAGTTATTTTAGTCTTTTTGTTTGGGTTATCATTCTTTTGTATCTTTAGTTTCCACAATTCAAAATATACTGAGATAAGCTCTGCTGATTTTTGCTTTTACCAAGATGGGATATTTATCAGTAATCCAGTTGGCAAGGTCATCAGCAAACAGTCCTTTCGACACATTTAGATGTTTCACAGGTGTTGATTACGTGATCTTCGGTTCTTTGAAAAAAAGAGTACATTTCTCTCACCTCTAATCACTTCCAATTAGTCATTCTTTGTATGTGTACATTTTCAGTCTCATTGTCAATGTTTTAATTTTGCAATGAATCTATGACTACTTTAAGCCAGCTTTATCTCTTCTCATTACTATGCCATCAATTGTAGCACTGCCTGCCAATGAATCAGTTCTTTCGTTTCCTCTGACTCCAGCGTGACCCAGACAGTATATCCATGTAATGCTCTGTACAAATGAGTTGTTAAATAACACAACCCATTCTTTTCTTGGCATGTTCTTTTCTATCTTGCACAGCATGCTTTGAGAGTCTGCGAGTATTACCGAGTGGGTTGATGTATCAGTTATGATGTATCGTGCTGCTTAACTCCCTCTATCCTCATGCTTGATGTGAAAGAGATGATCTCTTAACCAACTAAAATATGTACTTACTGCACAAAACTGAAATTCAACCGGTAAATCCAGGAATAAAATAATGAAGTTTTGCTCATCACTAAAGACACATATAATTGTGTGTGTGTTACTATGTGTGTCTTTAGTGATTAGCAAAACTTCATTACCCTATTCCTGGATCAACCAGCTAAAAGCTGTGTCTGTAGGCAACAAAACTCTAACTGCACTATCTGTATTTCTGTTGACTGAGCCATCAGTGTATATATTTATGTCTTATGATTTCGAGTGTAGCTGAGCGAGCTCTTGTACTGTAACCTCTGCCATGATACCAATCTATTTTCGACACACTTTATCTAGTTGAATTATTATGTTAGTCAGTGATTTGTTCTCAATGTCTACCTCCTCCCATTCACTGACATTTCCTACTTCTTCTATTTCACATACTCTTGTTTCACTATTTCTCAGTGTGTCTTCAGCTTCTGCCATCAATGACCTGGCAGGACATTATCATTTGCAAATGATAATCTGGTGTACAGGCAGGGAAAAAAAACCCCGCATGCGATTACAAAGAATTACAAAAGGAACTAAACCGCATGAAATCCTGGTTCCAGAGTCTGGCGCGATGATCAACCAGAAGAAAGCTGCTCTCGTTTGGCATTTGGTTCTCACTAAACAATCACATTACGAGCACACAAATTTCAGCAGTGAAATTTAACATGATTAACATTTCTTAAGTATCTGCATTTTTTTCTAATAGTTACATTCTATCGCAGATTTTGCTTCAAAGAACATATTGACAGTATTATAATCAAAGTCTGCAAAGGTTTATTGGCATTGAGTTATGACAACTTGTGACATCTACTACATCTACTCACACTGCAGTATGAGAGACTTGTAGTTTCTGGTATGGAATATGAGAGTGCAATATTCAGTGATACACAGATTGCCAGACTGGACAAGATTCAGAATGAAGCAATGAGCATCATCTTGGTATGCACCAAGGATACACTATGTATGGCAATGAGATTTTCTCTGATTTCCCGACCGTAGCTGACAGAATGAAGATGTTGCAAGTTCTGCCATATCTTAAAATCAGTGTTGATACAATTCACCCATTACATTTAGATCTCAATAAGGTCAAAAGCTCCAGGATTAAAAGAGGCTGATCATGGTAGGGACGGGCAGAAGATATCATCAGACAAATGTGTTACCCTATTTGCATTGATCCTGGGGAAAAATGGATACCATGTAATGTTGCATGCATAAGGAGGTGCCTTCTCTGTGGTCATCACACTCTGAAGAAATTGCAGGGACAAAAGCTCATTGACAACAACACTGTAGAGGATGATTTATCCAGTATCAATAGGAACATCAATGGATCAATCTGACATAACTAATACATTGAGGGACCTCATCCTCTCAGAAGATTTTCAAAAATTTGAATAATGGTCACTCTCAAAACAGCATGTGATTGATATAAAGATCAGAACAGTCCATAAAGAGAAACATAATAGATATACGAAGAGACAGATAAATCAGCATTGAACTGGAACTGATGGATGTTACACTATGATGAATTTATTGAGATGAAAATCAGAGCACCCATTGAGTTGTCTGGAGTGTGCTGATGATAACCTGTAGTCATAACTTAGCCTTTCCATGTTTCACTGTTTCCATTGATTTTTCTAATTCTTATTCAAGTATTGATTGGCTATCATTGTTTTGTACTGTTGGCTATAGTATTGTTGTACATTGGAATACAAAATATACCCCTTGGCCAATGACATCTGTACTCTTAAAGCTAGTCTGTTGCTCGCATTATCATAACTTCAGCATGACCAGCATATCCATGTTGTCCCTGAAAGTGTAAAACCCCAATAATTATTATGTGTATATATTCATAATATCCCCAAATATCTATATTTGTAATTTATAATACATTTTTTAATAGACAATTATTGCCTTTATAAGATTATAACATTTCATTACCTTATCATTAAAAAACTCACAGTATCCCAGTGCCAGATATGTGAATCCTGGCATTCGAAGAAGAATATTCTCCAGGCAAATAGCAGAAAGTTCTGTAGAGGTGAGATCCAACTCATGGAGTGAGGATGTCTCCCACTGTACATTTATCATGTGCTCATCTTCAACACCTACAATAATGTAAAACACATACATGAGAAAAATATGCATCCATTGTTGCTTTATGTATAAAATTGTTTGTTTATGTACTTTGTTCATCTCAACAGTACAGCAAGCTGTCTGCTTGGAAGGATCACTCAAGACAGAAAAAATAGACTTGTGAATGATTTGAAGCAGCCTAGATTTGAATGAACACAAACAGATGGCTGGACAACTTCACCACAGAGATTACAAAGATTTAAGCTTATATTAAAAATAGAGTGTATGTATCTTTCCAAAAAAAATATTCCATATTTATAATAACATTTTCTCAAAAACTTCTTTTCATATTGCAATGAATGTTTGCATACAGTCTTTAATTAATATATGTCTATCACAGACAAGTATGACTACAATCTCATTCTTGTTATACTTCCCTGGTATGTGCATGTGATTTAAAAGTCCAGTTTTGGTATAAAATCCTCTGCCAGTCGGGTGACATATAGTCAGAGCTAGATATAGGTCTATGTAGCTTACTTTTCTAAGTAAAGAAACTAAATATGAGCGAAAAATATATCCAGGACGTTAACGAAGAATTTGCAAAGTTAGCAGAAAACACAAGCACGTAGAAGAAGAATGAAAATATTTCAAAAATGCCATCATACAAACAGCAGGAAACATGCTGATATAGAAACCAATAGCTTGGTGGACAGAAGAGGTAAAGAATGCAAACAACAAATACAAAATAAATATACAAAAAATGAGTAGCAAGCACAATGCATGAAGAATACTTAGAGATTATCAAAGATGTTCTTGTGTGTTGTTCATTCATCACAAGTGATGATGACCATTTGTTACATCCACTTTTGAAAATTAAATTAGTTATGTCTTGATTATGAGTATGAAGATGTTCTACAGGAAAGTACAAAACATGAGAAGTAAAAAAAAAACACAAACCAACAGAAATAATCAACGATGAACACTGTAACATACTAAATAGGTCGCAAGAAATCATGGAATTATGGAAAAATTATTCAATCAACTGTTAAACTTAAAGAAGGAGAAGTGATTACAACAATAAATACAATAGAAAAAAGACCTAGAACCATACATCCAGTTAAAAATGCACCAGTAATAGACTGCATATCTACAGAACTAATAAAAATGCTAACAGTGACAGGTATAAAGTGGTTACACAGACTGTTCAATGTGATATGAACTAAACAAAAGACACCACAGGAGTGGAATACAGTGGTGATTGTTCACATGTGGAAGAAAAAAGGCAGCGAGAGGGACTGCACTAAGTATAGAGGCATATTACTTTTAAGCTACACAGGAAAAACCTTTAGCAAGATACTAGAGAGAAGGATGCACACATAGAACCACAGCTCAACAACATGCAACTGAAATTTTAGAAAAAAAAAGCTGTGCAGATGCAATTTTCGTTCTCAAACAACTTTCAGAAAGAGCAACAGAACATAACCAAGACTTATATTTGGCTTTCGTGGACCAAAGAGAAAGCTTTTTACAGAGTGGATAGAGCAAAACTATGGATAGCACTACAGACATATGGAGTTCCCCAACATCTGATAAGACTGTCAGAGCATATACGCCAAAAGTCAATGCTCAGTAAGAATGAGCATAGGTACATCCGATAATTTCTAAATTCACTCGGGACTGAGACAGGGGTGTGTACTATTCCCCCTATTGTTCATAAGATACATAGATCACATCTGCAAAGTAGCAAAGACAACGGAATAAAAAAATCTGAAGGATAGCTTAAATGAACTACTATTTGCAGACGACCAAGCACTAGTAGCATCATCAGAAGAGCAACTACAAAGGCAAATAGAATACACCAAACATGCCACACCTTTAATATGAAGATAAATATTTTTAAAAAAGACCAAGTAATGAAGATAGGAAGAACAGAAAGAAATACCAACATATATATTGGAAACAATAGACTTAAGTAAGTGACAGCATTCACATACCTAGGAAGCAATATAACAACAGACAGCAGAAGCAGTCAGTCAAGAAATACACAATAGATGTAGTAAAACACACCAAACCCTAGAACAAATAACACCAATCTTCAGAAACAAAAATGTAGATTTAAACACCAAAATAACACTATTCAAAATGATTATTATGCCAACGCTGTGCTACCACTGCCAACATTGACAACGTCAGTACAAGAAAAACGTAAACTTATTACAGCTGAAATGGCATGTTTACGCAGAATCCTAGGAATATCGTTAAGAGACAGTGAGAAATAAGGACATTAATCAAAGAAACAGCACCACCCCAATCTTGGAATATATTAAGAGATAACAGATCCAATGGTCTGCACACATCAGCAGACTACCAACAGACAGCATACCACAGCAAACTATGCTACACAGATACAGTGAAGGCATACCTAGAGGCCGACCATTTCAACAATGGACCACCGAAATAAAAGAGGTGACAAATTTCACAATATACTCAGCCATTCCAGAAAACTCTTCTACCCTTGACGCTGAAAGGCAACAAAGGTTTAGCGAATAGATAGATAGATTCTTTAGATAGATTAGGAACAAGCATCAGAGCACTGGGGGCATTTCCATATATGCTCTGTTTGCCGTTCCGTCAGCCATCTAAAAGTGTATAAGGTCAGTGTCCTAGTCAGTTGCTGATTACACATTCTTCTGATCTTTCAGGAGAGGGAGCACTTTCTCCCATCGCCTCCAGTGACTCCTATCTCTGAATATGTACAATGTACCGCTCGATCTCCTCCTTGTCCTCTCGTAGGGCATCCATGGCTGCTCCAAACAATTCAATCCCGTCCCCTCCCACCCCGGTCCCACTCACCAAGGCCCCACCAGCCAACACATCGGCTCTCTCGTTTCCCTGACCCCATCATGACCCGGACAGCAGATCCATGTAACTCTGTGCGCCGTTGAGAAGAACGACCAATCCAGGTCTGATCACATATTTTTTCATCCCGTAACACACCTTGAGAGTTCGATAGAATCACTGAGTCCGTTGGTGGTTGCATCGCCAGCCAAGTGAGAGCTGCTGTCACCGCTTCTATATCCATTCTCATACTCGATGTCGTAGTGGGGTACGCAGCTGACTTCTCAGCTAATTTCTTGCAATTTTGTTAGGCCACGAAACCCCAACCATACCTGTTTGTTTCTTGTGTTACTGAGCCGTCTGTGTAAATTACTGTATCTTGCGACCCCGAGAGCAGCAGCATGAGCCCTATTATCACTCACTCTGCCTCATCAGCAACCCAGTCACTGCACTTTTCCCCCATTCACACCACAACCGCTGTCAATAACTTTTTCTCTTTGCCAAAACAATATGAGTACCCAAATAAATTTATCGTAATGGTGCAGCAATTACATGGTGAAATGCAAGCTAGAGTTCAGGATGATGGAGAGTTATCTGACATGTTTGTCTCAAATGGAGTAAAACAATGATGTGTTTTAGCACCTACCCTATTTAGCATCATGTTCTCTGCTATGTTGGATGATGCTTCCAAAGATCTGAACTTGGTAGTAGACATCATACATCGCATAGATGGAAAATGGTTCCACCTTCGGTGGCTCCAAGTAAAAACCAAAGTTAATTCACATACAATCAGAAATCTCCTATTTGCTGATGACTCTGATGCCACCTCTGAGGCTGATCTACAAAGTATTATAGACAGATTCTCTCAAGTATGTACCAATTTTGAACTTACTATTAACACAGAGAAAACAGAAGTCATGTTACAACCAGCACCTGGAAAAGCTATTTCGAGCTCTGTATAAAGGTAAATGATGTAGCATTGAAAGTTGTGAATAGATTCACATACCTAGATAGTATTTTATCACAAAATGCCAACACTGATGATAAATTATACACAAGGATTGCCAAGGCAAGCAGCACTTTTGGCAGATTGTACGCAAAAAAACTAAGCTGAAAGTTTACAGAGCTTTACATAAAGTAACCTATACCACCATGTGTACGTGAACGGATACTAGCAGGTAGGGAGCATATATAGGGAAAGAGTTAAAATCGAAATCAGGAAAGTTTGAGGTAAATTAATTGCTGAATTAACAACAAACAAACATGACCTACTAAATATAATTAAGTCAATCCAAAAGTTCAGCGAACAGCAAACATGTTCTTAAATATGAAAAAGACAAACATAATGGAACGACAAAACTAAATCAAGACTCAAAACTAATACTGAGAACTGCAATTTAGAAGTGGCACATTGTGATTATTTAGGAAATAATATAAACAATGCAGGTGACCATACAGTTGAGATTAAGAAAAGAACAGCTATAATTTATGTCAAAATTAAAACAGCTAAAGAAACTATGGCAGGGTACTAACATAGTACCAAGTTGTGTTTACTATGAACATGTGTGTTTTTATGGCATGACACCTTTCTGTCCATTGACTCAATTTACTTGAGTTCCTTTGCTCAATCCCTACATATTAGAATCAACATGTAGCATATCCATTTCATGGATACATCAAGGATGTGAAGCAATGAAACTAAATAAAACAATGGCTAAGAGAACAACATCATTTGAATTAAAGTGCTACATAAGAGTTCTGAGAATATCATGGGCAGTAAATAAAACAAACCAAGAGGTGTTAAGAACAATTAACGTCCAGGAAGGCTGGCTTCTGAACACCATATTAAAGAAAAAGCTAGTTTTTTTTCAGTCACATTAACACACACGACATCATGGAGAGAGTGTTACTGGAGACTATAATAGAAGGCAACAGGGGCAAAGGCCGCCCAAGACGCCTTTGGACAAAAGACATTCAAGAATACCAGCGCATGTCACTAAAAGAGGCCGGACAACTTGCTCAAGACCGCGGAGAATTCAAGAGATCCATAGGGAAGACTATGTCCTGAAAAGAATATGTCACCTGATGATGATGATGAATGACAAAGTGTTGGTGTGTAAAAACTGATTGAAACTGATGTTGTACTACAAACTAACTTACCAGCATGATGCAACAAAAGTGTCTTTAGTTTCTTGCATCGCTGTATGAGGTTTTTGAAAGAAGCCCCTTTAACCCTTAAACAAAAGTTTAAGGCAAGACACTCAATATGGATGCAATTGGAAGCCAACAGCTCAATATGAGTATCATCCAGAAATGTTATCCCATACAGGTTGACCACCTTGAGATTTGGAGTATGAGCTTTAATTTTGCTGATGTTGATGACTTCATAAATATCTTCTTCTGACTCAGAGGACAATTCAAATGTACCTAATGAATGAATGCAAAAAATATGACTTACAAAATATGTGAAAGAATATATAGTACTTACATAAAACACAGGTTTTTGATGCTTCACTTGAACACAACAGACGGACTATCACTAAGAGTAAGGGGTTATGAGGTGTAAACACGGAAACATACAAATTACAATACACAATATATTTTCAACTTTTCGACCCCTTAGGTCTTTCTCAGGAATACAAAAAACAAACAGTGAAAAAAACATTTTAAAAAGTAAAAACAATGTTACCATCACAGAGGCACTAGATACACAATTGACATGTAAACAATACAAAGTTCAAGGTGACAATATATGTGTAGTCAGGGAAGCAAAACATGTTTTGTTGAAAATTAGGATAAGATAAGGCAGGCAGGCAGGCAGACAGACAGACAGATAGATAGATAGATCACTCAATCATAAGTCTGTTCACCTAAATACTTCATGTCACAACGTTTACAATATGATAACGCAAATGACATTATGGGATTTACAAGTAAACTCTCATCGATAGTGATAGAAATATTATGTTATGTGTTTGTTGTTACTGAGGATATTTCAATACCTGTACGGGATGTTTGTTGTTGTTGTAATAGTCCTTGTCTCGATTGGTCCGTTCGGGTGACTTTGTGTGCACGATTTGAATGGCTTGATGAAATCGCATCTTTTTTGGAGATGCGGTTAGTCAAGTACTGAAAAACGCGTGTGCAATTGTTGCTAGGCGACTTGGTGCCGTAGAACGGACTGGTTCAATTCCCGTTAGTCTCAAGAATTTTTAAAAATTGTCCTCTGGCTTCCTACTTAAATTTACTTGTATAAACAATTATTTGAAGCAAAAATGTATTGTCTATATATGTTATCCATGTTTACAAGAAGACCTATCGGCCCTTGTATAACTAATACGGATATTATGTTATGTGTTTGTTGTTACTGAGGATATTTCAATACCTGTACGGGATGTTTGTTGTTGTTGTAATAGTCCTTGTCTCGATTGGTCCGTTCGGGTGACTTTGTGTACACGATTTGAATGGCTTGATGAAATCGCATCTTTTTTGGAGATGCGGTTAGTCAAGTACTGAAAAACGCGTGTGCAATTGTTGCTAGGCGACTTGGTGCCGTAGAATGGACTGGTTCAATTCCCGTTAGTCTCAAGAATTTTTAAAAATTGTCCTCTGGCTTCCTACTTAAATTTACTTCGATAGTGATAGTGGAGTTAGGAAATGAAACAGTGGATCTGAATTACATAGGAACATGTGTAGCAATGACTGCGCTTGCAACGAATAGTGTCAAAGTGAGCAGGAACATAAGACCTGAGGTGACTAAGATAACATTAAGATTTTTGTCACAGCTATAGGCAACCAAAGGAAAGTCCTGAAAAGCTGCACAAGTTTCAGAATCAGACTGGAGAAGGGAATAATATTTGAACAAGATTTGACAGTCAGTAGAGTCATGTGGATGAAAAGTAAGGACAAGTTTAACTCTATCAGAGGAGGATGAAGTACCCTGAGTATTAGTCAAGGTATCAAGTCGAGATAAATGATGGACACAAAGCCATGCAGATGAAAGGACACTGTCTGGGAATGAATGTCTATGAAAGAAATCAATCAACTCAGACGATTTATCAATAAAGTTGTTATCATCACTACATAAGCGACGAAAGCGAAGAAGCTTGGAGAATGGCAGAGAGTTGTGACAAGCAGGAGGATGAGAAGTGTAGAGCAGAAAACCATGTGCATCAATAGGTTTGTAATAAATAGCTGTGTTGAAATAAGGGAAATAAATAGTAACAATAATGTCAAGAAAGTTGACAGAAATAATAGAGATGTCAGATGTGAACTGAATAGCAGGGTTAAAATTGTTGATAACGTTGATGAAGCGAGACAATTTTGTCTCATGCATGTCAGTAAATCTATATCATCATCAATAGATCTCTGAAATAGAAAAGGACCTTCATGTCTTCCAAACATGATGTTCAAAATTTCCCATGAAAAGAAACGCATATCTGAGTCCCATCTTAGTGCCCATAGCAACACCACTGGTCTAATCGAAAAAGTTCCCAAAAAGAGTTAAGCATAAGCACAAGTTCAGCAAGGGGATAAGAGTGAAAGTGATTACAGAAGGATTGGGGTTCTTATCAAGAAAAAAATTGCAACGCACTGAGACTATCAGAATGTGGTATAGAAGTATATAAAGAACAAACATCAAGTAAGAACAGACGATAAGTGCTGTCAGAAGATAATATAGTTAAAGCATGCTTAGTATCTTTTAAAAATGAAGGCAGTTGCTCTACTAAGGGTTGGAAAATATGATCAAGGAAATCAGATATATGCTCAGTGGGACAAGAACTAGCATAGACAATGGGTCTACCAGGATTATATTTTTTGTGAATTTTGGGCAATTTATAGAAAAATGGTCTGCCTAAACAGCTTTCATCGATACAATGAACCTCTTTAGAACCTTGAACTTCGCACTGTTTATGTGTCAATTATGTATCTAGTGCCTCTGTGGTAGTAACATTGTTTTTACTGTTTGCATTGTTTTTCAATGTCGGGGACTGCGCAGTTGAGATCAAGAGAAGAACGGCAATGGCGCTGGCAAAATTAAAACAGATAAAGAAACTATAGCAAGGTACTAACATAATACCAAATTGTGTTTACTACGAACATGTGTACTCCCTGTGGTGACATATGGATGTGAAGCATGGACACTAAATAAAACAGTGGCCAAGAGAATAACATCATTTGAATTAAAGTGTTATAGAAGAGTTCTGAGAATACCATGGACAGCGAAGAAAACAAACCAGAAGGTGTTACGAACAATTAACGTCCAGGAAGGCTGGCTTCTGAACACTATATTAAAGAAAAAGCTAGTTTTTTTCGGACATATTAAGAGACACGACAGCATGGAGAGAGTGTTAATGGAGGGGATGATAGAAGGCAACAGGGGCAAAGGCCGACCAAGACGCAGTTGGACAAAAGACATTCAAGAATGCCTGCGCATGTCACTGGAAGATGCAGGGCAACTTGCTCAAGACCGCGGAGAATTCAAGAGATCCATAGGAAAGACTACTTTCTGGAAAGAATATGTCACTTGATGATGATGATTGTTTTTCACTGTTTATTTTATTTATTCTTGAGAAAGATTCTTCTAGTTCAAAATGTTGAAAATATCTTGTGTATTGTAATTTGTATGTTTCCGTGTTTACACCACATAACCCCTTAGTCTTAGTGATAGTCTGTCTGTTGTGTTCAAGTGAAACATCAAAAACCTGGGTTGTTCTTTTTTTCTTCCATTTCAATGCAGTATTATCTTAGGTAAAAGTTGCTTTTGATTCTTCAATGTGCTATAAATAGTGCTATACATATTTAACTATCCGACGTCACGGATTTCCGTGTAACACCAATGAAATTAATAGATGTCATGACATCGCATCTCCCGACACAAACGAAAGTTTTCACTAATCACTATTCATCATCAAGTGCTGTGCTGAATGGCGTTGGCAATCATATTTCTCCATGTACATCGATTTCTAATATATGATCACTATTGCTGCACAAAATTGCACTGAAGAAAATTACATTTTGTTAGGGGGTGTGCTATCCCTGCCTGCCAAAAAGAAACTAAAATGTTTGTGTGTTTTAGTGTTTTCTACGTCTCTGCATCTATCAATTTCATTGGTGTTACACAGAAATCTATGAGGTCTGATTGTTAAAAATGTATATGGTGTGTTATTACACCAAGGTTCAACCATCTGCAGCCACTGAAATGAAACTCTGACTGGCTTAGCGATAGATAGATAAGATATATAGATTATATAGATAGATATATTAGATAGAAAGATAGATTAGATAGATCGATTAGATAGATAGATTAGATTTAGGATTTAGATTTGGGGTGCAAAGGGAACGCAATGCTCTAGGCGGACCCAGGGTTAGCAGATAACCAAGATCCTAAATGTACCTCCTCGCGTGCACCCTGGTAACAGAAAACAGCAGCTGGAGCTGATTCTGGCCAAATCATTTGGGGATCGTGTCCGAGAATGTGGAGGAAGCAGATGGAAATAGATTTGACTGCAAAAGAGACAGACAATATCTCCGACACCATTTGCATCACCACATACAGCGACACTGTCAACATACAGTGACGCCTGTTAGTCCAGTCAGAACATTGGAGGGGCGGCCAATGTAAAAGGCACGTAAAGGTGGTTGAATGGAGAGAAACAAATATATGTCATAATGAGTACAATGACACAATAAAAGGGCAGAACAGCGCCAGAGGGCAGCGCGAACTGCAAATGAAAAAGTGAATAAGTTTCTAGGAAAGGGGAACTATAAGCTCTGTTAGCTCGAGACGAGCTTCTAGTAACCTGTGATCCTTATAAGCAGAGACCCAGACCCAATTGTGGGCGCTCGGAAAAGCAAGAAGACCTAAACCAACTCTAAATGTCGAGCCTTCCTATACCGGAAATATGCTCGCGAAGAGAAAGGGTTCCGAACCCGATGGGCTTAGGCAAAAAAGGGACAACGATGGCAGCCCTGGTCCAACTCTACTGTCAAGATTTCCTTTACCAGAAATACACTTGCAGAGAGAAAGGGTTCAGTACCTGATGGGCTCAGGTGCTATTGGGACAAGGTTGTTCAGATCGAGAATGCCTTGCTCTCAAATGCGTGGTGTGAGACTCGAACTTGGACGAGGGAACCACGATGTCCGTGAACGACGCCTCGGGTAGGAGGGCGAACGAGCCAGGGTCCAACTCAACTGGTGAGTTCTTCCTCAAACGGAACCAGGCTCGTGGATGAGAAACGGTTCAGTACCCGATGGGCACAGGCACAGTTTGTCCAAATGCACGAGATGAGTTCATAGATAGTGGAACACCTCGTACCAGATAGATGCGCTCGACAAACGTCTTGGCGAAGAGGCACTACACACCAGCGTGCCCGGCGACAGATAGACTGGCTGTCACGAACTAGGGACCAAACCCGATATAAAGGAATGATGAAAACGGATGTGCTGGACCTCGGACGTCCTGACCACAAGTGGCCAACCAGGGTGCAAATAATCACAGTTCTACTGTGGAACTTGCAGCACAACGTACTTCACGCTCCCTGGCGGAAATCACAAGAAATATTCGTTGTGGTTATTTGAGAGCGAACGCTGAAGATTTAGATTTAGATTAAAATTAAAATTAGATTAGATTAGATAAGATAAGATAGATTAGATAGATTAGATAGACAGACACAGACAGACAGACAGACAGATAGATGAGATAGATTAGATTGGCCAGGTCATTTGGTATGTATGCCAGACCATCGACTGGCAAAGATACTTTTATATGGGGAGTTAAAGAAGGGAAACAATTTCAAATAGGCTAACAGAAGCATCTATAAAGCCTTGTTAAATACCTCATTGAAAGTCTTTGAAATAGATCAAGATAAATGGTAGGTACTTACACAAAATAGAGCTACATGGTGCTGTACAATTTTTAAAAATGTGCATCTTGTGAAAGAGGAGAAATGCAGCTGCCTAACAGAGGAGAGTAACTAGAAATCACATGTAGAAGTCATAAAAATCATCTACACTGGTCATCCCGTGGCCGAACTGTCCAAGGACATTTGTGGCCAGAATAGAGCTGATTAAATTATTCTCCACCCGTTTTGAAAAACCTTGGTGACAAACATTTTTGAAGGAAAAAAAATTCCACTGTACCGGTAGTCATTGTTTTCAATTTCAGTGAATTTAGCCCATAAAGACGGAATGAGGCTTTGCTTAATTCATATCTCTTACTACAATGTACCGGTAGTTGTCTGATTGTAGTTCTGCGCATGCACCATCGTCATTCTCTTCAGTTTCATTGTCCGAAGAAACAATCTTGAGGTCATGATACTGCAAGAGTTTTCAATTATAAACATTGCTTTTTGCTTGACATGTGCTTCAAAGAGTTTCATTCTAGCTATTTTATTTGTTTTGATTTCAATTTTTGTATTCTGTCGCTTTTCCTACTGTAGCAGTTTTTCCAAAAGCTCTGCTAAATATTACACAGGCATGGTACTCAGTTACAACTTGACCAGGGTTAGATGTTGTTCAGCTGTCACACAAGTCGTCATAATAGAGCTTCAAATGTCTAAATAAGTTACTATCTAAGGGTAGAGTTCTGCGGCTGCAATGAGGTGGTAGACTTAGCATATGAATGTTGTTTTTAGCAAACGTTATTGCTTGGAGTGAAATGTGCGATACATGTCTAAAAGTAGCAAGATAGGGCTGTCTACATTTGGGTTGGTGTTCTTTATAAAGTGCTTGGGGTAAACCCAAAATGTTGGGGTATTCATATAACCAGAATCTGTCATGGCCATATCTGATCCCGTTGGTCCATCTTTTAAAGGAAGGTTGTGGCGTTTTTATGCAAAGATGAAGAAAGGGGGCATGTAGTGTCCAGCAGCACTCATACTGCATGCAATAGTGACCGTTTTTTCTTGCTCAGCTGAAATATTTTTAGCCACTTCTTGCATGCCTAATGGAGCAACATGTTTGGGCAATTTATATGACACTGTCTGAAAGCCACTTTCATCCATGTTGTAGATTCGATGTGATGAACTTATATTTCTCCAGGTAAATTCAAGTAGGAAGCATGCAGATAAATTAAAATAATTCTTTCAGCTGACGGGAAACTGGTTAAATTCCCTTCAGCTGAAAGGATTACATCTCCAGGGCCCCTTGCAAACTTTTTAAATATTTGGTCAATTGTTCTCCGTTGAATCCCATCATTCTAGCAACACTTGTCTTTCTCTGAATCCTTAGTGATAAATTATTTCTGTTCATAAAATCTCTAGCTCATTTTCTCATTCTTCTGTTTGCAATTCCTAAAAAGAAACATAACGTGTCAGTAAAATATTGGTTTAAATATTTTGCAACATGCGGGGAGCACATGTCTACAGTGAGTGGGGCAAATGTCTGCCGCATGATTTTGCCCCACTAAATGTGCGGCTCTTTGCACCAAAATAACATTCACCATCATCAGGTCCTGAACGTATGTCTTTCCAGACATATTCTTTCCAGAACGTAGTCTTCCCTATGGATCTCTTGAATTCTCTGTGGTCTTGAGCAAGTTATCCTGCCTCTTCTAGTGACATGCACAGGCATTCTTGAATATCTTTTGTCAAATGGCATCTTGGGCTGCCTTTGCCCCTGTTGCCTTCAATCATCCCCTCCAGTAACACTCTTTCCATACTGTATCACATTGTTAGCAATTTTAATAAAATATCATGAAAAAACAAAGTAGCTTGACAAGGTAACGTACTTAACAACTTAACAATACAATATATATTCCAGTTTAATCATGTAAAAAACATGACAGTGATAACACTAGACAAGGGGTGAAAAAGTTGGGGAAAAAAGAGATTGAAAACATGTTACCTCATGGTTGAAAAACAACCTGTCCTTGAACTATCAAACTTAATTATGTGGCAGATTGAAATGTTAGCATCTGACGTAGTCATATGCTGTATCAGGAAAACTATGGATTATAAATAAACTTACTGCATTGTTTTTTGGATTCTCGTGCGGACTTTTGCCCCTGACTGCCCTATAGAAACATCATTACATCACCTTAGTATTTATCAATTCATATCTGAAGCATTTTTCCATTGACCAGCGAATATGTGACTTACCAATTAAATGTAGAACTTCCAAAGAAGAAAGACAGCTATAAATCCTTCTCATAAAGCCTTCAAGAAAAATTACTTCTGACAAGCAAATACACAAACTGCGCAGGTTGCAGGGAAACGCGTTGAGGTCATTGAAGTCATGCAGCTGCATTGCATTGGAGAAGTCTAAAGTCATATAGCTGAGGGTAAAAGAAATATAAATAATGTCTCACATAATAAATGACTCACATTTGTACACCTATACAAACACAGGCATACAAGTCCACTAGCTTAAACACAGGTGAAACTGGTGTATCTTCAAAAATACCATATGTTATTCGTTCACAATAAGTGCCTTTTTGTTTCATGCACTTTATAGTGTATGTCCTTGTTTATGAGTTTGTAGGTAGCTATGGTGGCCCCCAAAGGTCCTTGGATAGTTTGGGCATAGGATGATCACTTTTGATGGTGTTTATCTTGTCTCCACTGGCTCCTGCATTTCTCATTTTTTCACACAATGTTATATGTAACTTTTTTGTTGTTGCAAATATATATTTCCATCTAGTTCTCATTAATGCAACATCTTCCCATGTGTCGTGGTATATGTCAAAGGCTTTTAGTGAGATCTGTAACAAGTCCTTGTAACATTTCTTATGGCCAGCTTGAGAGCCCTTCTTCATCTCACCATACGCATGCGGTTGCATCTGTGGGTCTCACCAATGGTCCACTAGACAAACCACCCAGGCAACAGTAAACCTTAGTAGATGACATGCTGTTATATTGAGGCTCTCTTATGGAAACGCAGCATTTATACAATTGCAGACCCCAGTAGAAGGCTCCTTCAACAGGCATTTCACTAAGCTGAAAGCTGAAGTCTCCTGGATATGAAAGAAATCTCAGAAAAACCACCCCACTACACATAGGAAGTAAGAGCTAATCGCTCACAATTCCTGGGTTCTCAAACAAACAACATCTCACCATAGAGGAATATTTTTGGTGGATGAAACTTAGAAAAGGGCACAGTGTAATAATGTTTTGCTGATCACTGGTAACACATAAGTAACATACAGAAACCAACATTTCGACCAAAATGCCTTTATCAAGAACACATGATGAGTAAGAAACTGCACTGTCCATGTTCACATATTAATTTCTAGATATAATAAATCCTGAAGAGTGAATAATGAAAGGATAGGATAGCGAGGAAATGAAAGGATAGGATAGCGAGGAAATGAAACAAGACAGAAAGTTGACAGAATGTATGAGATATCCCCAAAACACAATGGATGGAAAAATGACAAAAAATAATAGTAGGATATATATCCATATGAATAACAGTATTAATCCCAAAAGGTTGACATGTGCCAAATTAGTGGATGTATCAATTTTCACAAGTATATCGTGTCCGGTCTTAGGGAGAGCACAATTTAATTGCAGTCACTTGGACATCACGGGCACCTCAATAGTCTGAGTTGTTGAAATGGTCAGTGCCAAGAACCCATGGCCGGTGGTTGATACTATGCAGATGCCAACACAATTGGTCTCTGAGCCTCAAATCCATCTCTCTATGTGCAACATTTGCAATGATTGCATAAATGATGTTTATGGGGCACAAGTAAAACCCTCTTCAATGAGGAAGGCAGCTTTAGGGAATGTGCCATAATAGATTTATATCATATAGGCACATGTATAAAACCCCCTACATCTACAAGAGATTGTGCCAGATTGATTTGATACCTCCAGCCTGAGACAGCTGTGGACCAAGATATCCCTAAGATTCTGGTCATGTATGTTCGCAACCAGACGAGGCCACAGAATTTTCACACATCCAGAGATATGACAAGAAAAAGATAATTCCGGAAAAGGATACCGTATACAGCACAACTCTGGGGATGGAAGGTGAGAACAAGTTTGATCCTGTCCATGGAGGAGTCCCATTGTGTCTTTTTTTTTATATGCCCAAAATATGTCAGGTTGAATTTTTTGACATTTTTGAGGAGCCAGTCTTCTTTTGTGTTCAGGTCTTTGTGGGTCTGTATTGGGTGCCCTTCTAATGGTGTCCTTTTCCAAGTTTTGCTGTTTTAGTTATTACGCGTATTTTCAATGTGTTATTATGTGTGTTACAAGTGATTAGCAAAAATTCATTACCCTTTCCCAGGTTTAGCCTTGCAGCACTTACATGTATTTATGATCATATTTTTTAAATAAATCAGTGGTGATCTGTCATGTGTGCTCCATAACTTGCCCAATTAATTTTTGTTGCAACAGAATAGTTTAAATGCTAGGGATGCCAACTCTTTCAAGGACAGTGGTATCTGGAATCATATCTTGCCATATGATATTTGTTAACTTTCCAGACATGTTTGTAGAAGTGATTGAGCTTCCTCGAGTGATGTCTATATATCGTCCATGTTTCACCAGCATACAGCAGCACTGGAAGTTTATTTCTATAATCCATTATTTGCAAGGTTCGCTCCTGGCTTTGCATCCATCGTATCCGTATAGTAATACTTTTTGAGGGGCACTATCTGATGGTAGACTGGAAGCATGCGAAAATCATTTAATTTGTTTTCTTCTAATGTATTCCAGGATTGGCATTGTGTTTGTTAGCCTTCTGATGTTTTCATTTCTGATTCTATTTTGTATTGTTACTCCGAGAATTGTATGTAGACAGTCATTTCTGTTGTAACAAGTTTTATTTTGGATTCTGATGTTAGTGTCCATGTTTGACTTTGGTAGCATAGTGATGGTATGATAAGTTTTATATAGTGCAGTTTTGGTGTTAATGCTCACATATGTGTTTTTGAAAATAGGAGACATCTGCCCCGAGATCTGGTGTGCTATGTCACATCTACGTTGGATTTCTTTGGTATTTTTCCCATTTGATGATATGCTTCCAAGTTAAGTGAATTCTTTCACCTGTTGAAGTTGTTTATCATCAAATAGAATAGTGGTGTTTTTGTCTGTATTTGCGATTGACATTACCTCAATTATTTCTGTGTTTATCTTCATGTTAAGGTCCCTACATGTTGTGGAGTCTATGTTTATGTTGTTGTAATTGTTATTTTGTTGCTGATATTATTGCTTGATCGTCTGCAAAAAGAAGTTCACTCAGGAGATTGTTCAGGTTGTCTTCATTAGTGTTGGCAATTTTACATATGCAATTGATATATGTAATGAACAACAAGGGAGATACAACACATCCTTGTCACACTCCAGAGTATATGTGGAATTTATCTGAAAGCACAACACCTGTTGTAAGTAAATATTCATTCATTTTCCTTTTGCGCTGAAGTTAGCGCATAGGGCATAGGTCAGATCTCTCCAATTCTGTCTGTATCTGTGCAGTTCTTAAATAGTATAAATAAGAATGAAAAATAATTGGAATGAACTGACTTCTGTTACACAAATCGGTCTGGACTTTACGATGTTAGTTGATTAATCCAACGATCGACGGAGTGACCCAGACTTGATTGGAGAAACACACTCCATCAACGGACGTCATTACCGGAAGTCAAGTAAATATACTGTAAGTAAATATTTAAAACAAAAATCTGTGATGCGTGCTTTACAGAATGGTGTCCTCACTGCGACTGTAAGACTCTTGGTTCTATGCACTCTGCACAGCCTCTTCCAGTATCATGCTCAGAAGATATTTGATATCCTGTGTCCATCAAAGTCTTCATTTGTCTCTTTCCTGGAACTCTTCCCCCCCCCCCCCCCCACCATGATACATTTTTCTAAGCCATAGTGTCTTTTCTATACACTCAATATATGCTTGAATTTTTTTAGTTTTGAGGAGCCAGTCTTCTTCTATGTTCAGGTCTTTGCTTGCTGTTCTGTATTGTGTCATCTTTCTGTCAATGATATTCTTAGGACCTTATTCTTAGATTCTTAAATATATTGCATTTCATTTTGAATGCAGATATTTTCTTTTCCATTGCTGATGTCATTGCTCAACATCTGACTTTTGATATGTTGCCAATGGAAAATATAGGTTCTTTGTTGTTCTGATGCATACATTTTTCATGTGTGATATTTTTTGTAAAGCCATTGCTAATCTTCCTGAACTCTGCAATCTCCTGTGGTGTTGATGGATGACCCAAGATATTTAAAGCTTTAGACATTTGCTAGTTGCTCTTTGTCAATGACTATTATAGGAAACAAAATTATAAATAAATAAGAATCAAGCACTAACAATTACATGTGGCTGTTGCTCATTGTCTGAAAAGGTTGTCCAGTCTCTGGTCTATAACAATGGGGTGCATTACACACTTTGAAAGCTAAAAGTTAATTTCAAAATAAGATCTATTTTAAAATATTATTAGTTAAAATATTTAAATCAATATTACCGGAGAGCAGGACACTTGTTGGCAAGTTCATGGAGAACAGGGGCTGTTATAAGATCACTAGGAATTTCAATATAGCGAAGAGCAGAACTGAAACGTATCCCAATGAGTGCCTGCAAAATCTCTGGAGTATAAATGTGTAGGCCAGAAAATTCTGGTCGTAAAGACACATGAGTCCAAAGACGGTTATCATATGCAAGGAGCCGCCACTTTCTGCAAACTCTGGCAACTCTTCCCAGCTCACAATGCCGCAAGAAGCTAAATATATGCAGCAGTACTTTGTCTGGTATTTTATCAATTGTCAGACTCTGATCAGAAAATACACAATAATTACTTATTAGAAAATATTTAAAGCAAGAATGACAAAATAATGCAAAATAAACAGTGTTATAAATCTAGCATCTTATGAAAATGTGATCTTATAGTCAGATTTTTTCTCACTTAATCTCATCAGGTAGCAAGCATATCCTGAACAGGAGGTAGCAGTCACCACAGCCTTTTTAAAAAAATTGTATTTCAACATCATCTGAATCATAAGTAGGTCCATTTTTACCAAGTTCTGATGAAAATTTTAGGTCATAATAAACTTTTCAGTTTGGAAATGAGAGCTGTTAGAAACTATCTGAAAACAACACTGGAAGCTGCCATTATCAGTAATCACGTCAGGGTAAATTTAGCATGTCTATTTGTATGGAACCGGAAACAGACCTCAATCTAAATGACTGTGTGTCAATGGGACGCCAATGGCTTATTCAGTAATGAATATACATCGGGTGCTTACGGGCCATCAGGGATTGAATGTGTTAAATGATCTGCTGATCTCATTATTTGCATAGTTTCTGACTTTTGTGTGTCATTCCGCATGTTGCATTTATTACAATTCTTGATAGTGAGCTGATGAAAGTTTGCAGTTTTTCTTCGTCATTATATAATTTTGATGCTTTTATCATTAGCGAAAAGCAGTTCACTGAGTTAATTGTTAAGTTTTTCATTCTCTGTTGTTTTGTTCTCTCAATTCGTATTTCTTTTATAATTCTGTCTATGTAGACGTTGAATAGAATAGGTGACAGTACACATCTCTATCTGACTCCTGTTTTTTTGTGTGAATGGTCCTGATACTCCATGTTGTTCTCACTTTGCTTAGGCTTTTTTGTATATTGCTTTGATGTTGTGTACTAATTGTTCCTTCATTCTGTATATGTCTAGTGTTTCTCATAGTATGTCTGTTTATTCTAGAGACACTTTTTCTTGATCGACATGTGATGTTTAGCTTGTTGTCATACTCAAAAGCTTTTTCGCTTAGTTGTCTAAGGGTAAATAGTACAGATGTGCATCTTGCTCCTCTTCTGAAACCACAGTGGGATGGACTAAGTTGTTGTTCTATGATTGTTCTTTGTTCTAATATTTTAGCTTATATTTTCCCAGTGTGATTGAGTAATGAGATGCTGCAGGTAAGTTTCACATTCTCTTTTGTTATCATAGTTTTTCCATATTTGAACTATAATTTAGTTTAGCCAGTCATCTGGGACTGTATTTTCTTCCCATTCTATTTAAAACATTCTGTTATTATCTGTATTGAGAGAGATAAGATCTAGTGACATTACACGTTCTTGTCTAACACCCATTTCTATTTTTATACACTGTTTAAAAGCTAGTTAATGAATACTGAGATAGATAACTCCAATTAATGTCATGATGAAAGAGCAAAACAAAAGGATAACCATGAATATCACATGAAATATTTTTTTTTAAATAATAAATTATATAAATCAAGTTTCCTGTAGAGTGGCGTAGGCGATCATGTTTCTCCACATCTACGTGTCTCTTGTGTTGTTTATAAGTTCAGTATGTGATATTTTTTTGTGCCAGTGATCCATCCAGAAATTTTTCTTTGTCTTCCACTGCCTCTTCTCTCCTTGATCTTTCTGGTGGTTACTAAATGTTCAAGTTTTACTTTTCTCATTAAATTCCCTAGAAATCTTGACTGTCTGCATTTAATTTTTGCTATAATTTGCTTTTTTACTGCAGCATCTCTGAGGACTTCATTAGTCTTCTTGGCTGTTCATGGAATCACTCATCATTTCTAAAAACGACAGCTCAGTTGCCTCCATCCACGACTTTCCTCTCTTACGTCAACTGCCTTTCACTTTGAGAATTTCAGGGTGTAGAGGATGTTCTTTATCAGCGGTGATTTGTAGGTAGTCAGCGCCCTGCAAATTTGTATTCTTTGCTCTACAGCTGGGCAATCCTCCAGTAAGTATCTCATAACCCGTGCAGACGTATCTCTCGTACACCCCAAAATGATTCGCATTGCCTCATTTTGTATTCTATCCAATCTTTCTGTTTGAGTCTGAATTGCCAGTGCGTACTCTACCAGTCACCACCGATCCCTGATACGGCAGAAATAGCAGCCTTTGTTCACATTGAGCAGCAGCCATAATTTTCAGCGTCGCAAGACCTTTATAAGCCTTTACAATGATGTGGTAACATAACTCCTAAGTACTTCATTGTGCTGGTTCTCTCAAGGACATCCCCTCTCAAAATAACCAATGACGTGGGCGTGTTTACTATATGATTATTTAGGGAAACCATTACTGGATGCTTTTGATGGATTAACAAAAGCTCCAGAATTACTGCACCAATCCCCCATACGATCAAGCTCCCTCTGAAAAATACGATTGTCCTTCCTAATTCTGCTTACGATGGACGACCCTGTGCGATCATACTGGAAGGACTTAACTTTAGCTTCCTGCTGTTCACTTTTCCTTTGTCCACCAAGACACATGGTAAATGGTTGCTGCCATGATGACCCAGCACATCCCATCTACATCTGGGTGCAATATCAGCTGTCACTAAGCCCAAATCAACTGCACTTTCGTCGTCATTATTCCTAGCAGCCAACCTTGTCATGCGCCAGTGGTTTATGCATACTAAATTCATATCAATCAGAGCCTCCTCGAGATCTCTTCACTGTTAATTAGAGGCAGTATTGCCCCAAGATCTACCTTTTGCATTAAAATCCTCACAGAAAATGACTTCTCTTTCTTCCTTTACTATCTCACCTAGAGATTTCCAGTCCTGCACGTTCATGCTGATGTTGCACGCATACATGTTGATGAGCACAAAATGGTGCTGTGCACTTTGTACCCTGACAGCTTGCAGCTGAATGTCATCATTATCCCATTCAGACATATCTATCTTGATCACGTCAATGCCCTCTTGTACAACAATTACTTGCCCAAAGTGTCGCCTATTGTAGAAACAATGAAAGCCTGTGACTTGAGACGGTTTCCAATTCCCAAGCATGATTCTTGTAGAGTCACAATATCTGCGCTGTAGATTAATTTATCCAGTTCTGGGCGTCTTCTTTCAACACTAGCGACATTCCAAAACAACACATGTAACAATTTCAAGGACAGACGAACGACTTTAGATCTGTGGCGCCTGGCTCCAGTGCCACAACCTTGTCGTTTGTCCCCGCCCCGTTTAGGACGATTATGATTGCCAGCCATTTTCTTTGTACTAAGCCTTGCAATCACATGAAATAACGGTTACACCCATGAAAATTTCAGCTCTGATGCACGTACTCCATCGCACCGGTGAAGATCTTGATAAGTGGACCCCCTGTCAAAATAACTAACACTACATCCTAGATGAAATAATCCATCTTTCAAATGATGTTGACCTGGGGGGGGGGGGCGCTACCGACCCCTACCAGGCGCGTCCACAGGTAGCGGATGGTGGATGGCCTCCATATATGGGGATATCAGGCTGATATCCCCACTGAAAGACCCCAGGTGTCCAATGACAGGCAGTTTCAAGCGAGAATGAGCCGCTATAAGCTCATGCTGCTGGCATGGAGTTATTAACTCCAAGTCAGGAGTGTGATGGGGGAGGGGGGATTTTTTTATTTTTTTTTTCAAAATTGCTGCCTTGCAATCACCATCGGGAGATGGAAAGGCTGGGGGAGACAACCCAGACAGAAAAATCACAACCCAGCCTGCCGAAGACAGAATGTGTTAGCCAGCGATGGCGCAGATACTGGGATAAATTAGGGCACACAAGCTTTTACAGAAATGTGGTCATGCGACAATCAACCCTGTCATCATGGCGTCACTCCTATCAGCGAAAACTGGGGAGCAGTGGAGCCGGGCCCCTTGCCTCGAAAGGGCCCACCCAAGTGACCGGTGCCTCTGCTAACCTGGAGGTCAGGGGAAAGCAGAGTAGTGCTACTGACCAAACCAAATATCTCAGAGTTGCTCAGTGGAATGCGGAAGGAGTGCGAAACAAAAAGCCTGAGCTACAGGAATTCCTGAGGAAAAACCAGATTGACATAATGTGCATACAAGAGACGCACCTAAAGGACACACCAAGAATATTTATTCGAGGTTATGAGTCCTTCCACCAAGATCGACCCAAAAGAGTAAAAGGAGGTATACTGACGTTTGTAAAAACATCAATACCAGCAGCAGAAGTAAAAAGATCCGGAAAAGGAGAACTGGAACATATAACAGTAAAATTGTTGCTGCCTGGTGGAGAAATATCAATGACAAACTGCTACAGAACTCCTGCCACCAAAATGGAACTTTGTAAACTAAAGATAGAGGAATCAAGTCACCTAATAGTGGGTGACTTCATTGGCCACTCACCAAGCTGGGGCTACGAGGATATGGATCAATGGAGTGAAGAGATTGAAGGCTGGATGATGGAAAATAAACTAATTCTAATAAACCAGCCAGACAATACAGCAACATTCTACTCCAGAGCCTGGAAAAAAACCAGACCTTGCCATGGCAACAGATGACATAGATAGAGACATGACAAGAACAGTAGAAAGTCAACTGGGAGAAAGTCAACTGGGAGGAAGTCACCATGTACCAGTCATCCTGCAAATCTCCAAGTCAGGAAGTACAGGACAACATAGCATGTCCCCAAGCTGGAACTTCAAAAAAGCAAATTGGACCCTCTTCAGTGAACAAACAGACCAGCTTTGCCAGAATATCATCTTCACTAATAACATAAACCATAACATCTCACAAATAAACAAAGTGATACTACAATCCGCACAGAAGGCAATCCCAAGGGGCAGACGAAGAGAATACAAGTCTTATTGGAGTGAGACTAGAAAAATTGCATAACGAGCTGAATGATGCAAGATATACAATGGAGCAAAACCCTACAGCAGAAAACACAATGAAATCAAACACACGTTCAATGAGCAGAATAAAACATAAATACAAAAGAGCTGGCATGAAAAGACCAGCAGCCTAAACATGACAAAAGACACAAGTAAACTATGGAACCTTACAAGAACTCTGAATGAAGAAACAAAGAATTCACACTACAACACTGTCATCGAAGAAGAGGGGAAATTCCACACAGGAAAAATGGCAGCAAACATTTTAACTGACTTCTACAAGGAAGAAAGCACAACAACTCTCTTATACATGTATCAAAGAAGTCAAACGGAAATACACTTGAAGAGAGAAAGGGTTCAGTACCTGATGGGCTCAGGCGCTATTGGGACAAGGACGCTCAGCTCGAGAACGCCTTGCTCTCAAACGCGTGGTGTGAGACTCGAACTTGGACAAGGGGTACACGATGTCGGTGAATGACACCTCGGCTAAGAGGGCGAAAGAGCCAAGGTCCAACTCCTCTGTTGAGTTCTTCCCCTTAAGGAACCAGGCTCACGGATGAGAAACGGTTCAGTACCCAATGGGCACAGGCACAGCACGTCCAATTACACGAGGCAAGTTCATAGACAGTGGAACACCTCGTGCGAGTCAGACGAGAGCAAAAATCGTCTGGGCGAAGAGTCGCCACTACGCGTGCCTGGAGACAGATATAGAGGCTGTCACAGGCTACGGGTAGCCCACCCGAATTGTCAAGGCATGCCGAAATCGGATGTGCTAGGCCTACAAGGCGCATAACGGTGGCACAACGTAATCACGCTCCCGGCGGAAATCGCACGGATATCCGTGACGGTTACAATGGAGCGAACGAAAAACAAAAACAAACAAATAAGTCAAAAAATAAATTAAAAGAAAACTGAAGAATAAAAATCCAGAGCCCTCATGAAGACACCCTTCACCATCGCAGAACTAAATGGTGCCATAGGAAAACTAAAAAGGCCCCAGGAAAAGACGGCATAACCAATGATATGATCAAGAACTAAGGGCCAATCAGCAGAAACAAGCTCTTTACTATTTTCAACCAATCATGGAGAACTGGTAAAATTCCAGACATGTGGCGTGCAGCTGTCATCATCCCAATAGGCAAAAAAACAAAAAGGAAAAACAAGCAAGTCAAGCTACCGACCAGTCAGCCTCTTGAGTTGCGTAGGAAAAACAATTGAGTGAATGGTCAACACTAGACTGATAAAATACCTAGAAGAAAACCAAAAGCTCACCAAGACACAGTCGGTCTATAGGAAAAATCGAAGCACTGAAGACCAGCTTATATACCTAGCACAGAAAATCGAAAATGCTTTTCAAAAGAAGGAAAAAGTGCTGGCTACTTTTATGGACTTGAGTATGGCCTTCGATAAGGTGTGGAAAGATGGTCCTCACAAGCTTCTCCAAAACAAAATTGAAGGAAGATTTTCAGCTGGATAAAAGATTTCCTCTGCTACCGCACTGCAAGAGTAAAAGTAGATTGTAAACTAAGCATACGTGTTACTCTCCAGCAAGGAGTACATCAAGGAGGAGTGATCTCTCCTACCTTCTTCCTAGTATTCATCAATGATCACCCGTGTGTTGCCAGGGTCCGAAAGGAGAGCAAAGAATAGCAACACTGTTTACCTTCCATGCATGTCGTAAAAGGTGACTAAGGAGGTTATGGGATGGAGTTGGCTGTCCCATCCCATATAGGGTCAGTGACCAAAAGCCATCCTGAAGTCGGATGTGCCAGGCCGAAAGACGCAGATATCGCAGCTATGCTGTAAACTATGACACGCCGCATTCCGTTCTCCGGACTACATTCTGCTAATATGCAGGAGTTTGAGAACGAACACAGAAGAAGAAGATCAATGATATGGGAGAGAAACTGTCACATCATATTTCAAAGGCCTTCATGCAGTTGACTTTGCTGCCTGGAGTGCGGCAGGCAACCTATCCGCTGCAAAAATCAGAATGCAGACCGCACTTGACACCCTAAGTGAATGGGCATCTGACTGGGTAGTCCAGATCAACCTCTCCAAAACTGTGACAACCATCTTCTCACTTTCAAACCACCATAAAAAAGAAAATCTTGTGGAGAACCCTACATATCTAGGGGTCACACTAGACAACCGACTCACCTAGAGACCACACCTAATAACCACTGAGCAAAAAGCAACCAGGAGGCTATCCTTGATGAAGAAACTTGCAGGCACAAGCTGGGGAGCAAATGGAAATATTCTCCGCAAAGTCTACATAGGTACAGTCAGACCTGTAGTAGAATACGGAATGACAGCCTGGGCATCAGCATCAAAAACAAATACTGATCGCCTATCTAAAGTACAAAATGCAGGACTTTGACTATCTCAGGAGTGATGAAAACCACTCCAATTCATGCAATGGAAAAACATGTAAACATCCGCCCACTGGTTGACAGAAGAGAAGAAAGAGTGCTTGTTCAAAGGGGAAAAAATAAGCGCATGCCAAACCATCCGATGTATGCACAAATTTCTAGATCAACCACAAGCAGGTTGAAGAGAGCCAGCTTCTGTCACATCTCCAATCATCTCGATGAACAACATAAAGATATCCTCACAAACCTCCCAAATGAAATTGAAACACTAACGGACTTTGAGCCAGGCAATAGTCTCCAAAATAACACAGGTTCCTGGAATAATTAATAAGGAATACCAAACTCCACCTCAACTAAAAGCACTGACACTAGAGATGATAGAAATAAAATAAAATCCCAAGAAATGGACACATGTCTACACAGATGGCTCGGCAGAAGGAGCAGTAAGGAATGGGGGAGGTGGAATTTTTATAAGACTCAAAGATAGGAAAACAATATCAAAAGATTTTCCAACCGGGAAATACTCCTCTAACTTTAGAGCAGAAGCAGTTGCACTCCATCAAGCACTGAAAGCCTTCACCGAACCAGGACTGCCAAGACCAAAGAAGATAGCCATATTCACAGATTGCAGATCCCTACTGGAATTAATCCAGAGCAACAGAAACGAAAGCCTTCTGCACAACATCAGACATGAGCTAAGACAGATCCAAAAAACATTAGCTATTGCTCTTCAGTGGATATCATCACACTGTGGAATAATGGGAAATGAGAAAGTGGATGCTCTGTCAAAGGCAGGAAGCGAAATGGAGCAACACAGACACCCACTGTCTTAAGGAGAAGCAAAAACAATAATCTACAACACATACACAGCAAAGTGGAAGAAAAAATGGAAGAGGAATACGAACATGATGCAATATATCTCCTCCAAAGATATCAACAGGCCACAATATTTCGCCTTAGAACAGGCCACTGCAGATTGTTGGGTCACCTTTACCGATTGAGGATCTCATACACAGATGAATGTCCATGTGGATCCTGAACCCAGACCCCGGAACACATATTTCAGGACTGCCCAACATACAAAGAGCAGAGACAGCAGATCTGGCCAGAGGATACAGACTTGAGGCAAAAGCTATGGGGCAGCCGCTCTGACCTGGAGAAGACAGTGGACTTCATCTTGACGACAGGCCCGACAATATAGCATGACCACAGATGCTGAACGCAGAAGAAGAAATGATGTTGACGGTGTCACACAAAAACACAAGTTGCTATGTACGCCATTTTGACCGGATCTCAGCTGTTTGTTTCCAATAAATAACTCTTACTGTCTTTAGATCTTTACCATCAACATTACATTGCGTTTTGCTAACATTTTTATCATTTATGAATGCTTCACTTTCAAGATCAAGTTAAATTATATCATACATTTCTTTTATTATTGTTGTAAATCATAATTTTCTATGTTCATCTTGTGTCATTTATATCATCTCTACAGTATTTTGTTTCTTATTTTTACATTGTCAGGTTTAAGGAAAACACTGCATTAACTGTACATGTACAACTGGTTTAATATTTGCAAAACATACAAAATACAGGTGTGGAAAATACTATAGGAAACATATTCACAATCGCAAAAGACATCAAATTGTCATTAACATCTTTTTCTGTGTTAGTTCTCAAACTCCTGCAGATTAACAGGATGTAGTCCAAAGAATAGAATTTGTTTTTCATGGTTTACAGCATTGTTACGATATCTGCACCTTTCGGTCTGACACATCCGACTTCAGCATGGCTTTGGATCACTTTTGCCCTATATGGGATGGGACAGCAAACGCCTTCCATATCACCTTAGTCGCCTCTTACGACATGCATGGAAGGTAAACATTCTTGCTATTCTTTGCTCCCCTCTTGGGCCCAGCAACACAGGGCGTCATTAACATCAAAATATATCAAAAGTGTACGAAACATTTTATTAGCCACTGGTGCTTGGCTGCATATCATTAATGTCGTCATCTAAGGCAGCAGTTGGGGGTACCGGGGTTGGTTTTTCATAAACATTGTGAGCCTTGTCTGAATTGTATGTTTCTTTTTTTCATCATAAATTTCACGATACAGACGAAACACTTTGTGCGTCATCCGTTCAATCCTGACAAATCGTTCGATGTTTGGGTCCATTGCTTCGAAACGTATAAGAAGTTTATTCAGTAAAGATAAACCTTCTGATAATCCCTTAGTGGTGAACTTGGTTTGAACATAAATTGTTGTACCGAGTCTGGGATTACAGTTGAAATAGTGCACGCGGAGATGGCAGGCTGTAGTACGCCCACTGAGTAACAGTTCAAATCACAGTATGCACAGTTCAAAACACAAGTTCAAATTTTCAAACTCTGAAGATCTCTCCAATCAACACGCTTTAACCGCTCATTGGGAAGTCAATGGACCTAGGGTTATTGAGTGTGACTTTGTTATTTCTTAGAAATTGGTGATCCAGGCTAGCAGAATAACATCATGCCTCCCTTTCCGACGATTGCAGTTAACGACAGCCGATGATTGCATACGCCGTTAACTTCTTCAGCGATCAGTTTCCTATGCTCATAAGTCTATACAGGTAGATGAGCCGCCTCCACGAATTCAGTCGTCAGCAGGAGGTCCTCACAGTTGCCCCACAGCTTTACCTTCAGATCTGTCAACTGATAACTGAGGCAGAAATAAATCTGAAATCTAATACAAGTATGGCTAGTGGTTGTGGTTGTAAAGTTGAATGGTCGTAAGTTGCATACGTCGTAAGTCAAGCACTACCTGTATTGTATTTCAAGTGTTGTATGATGCCTTTCACTTCTGCAGTTAATATAAGGGGGCCTTTGCTGTAGTACTGTATGCCTGTTTCATTTATACTATCTTTGTAAAGTTCATTAATTTATTCTTCCCATCTGTGCATGATTTCCTTTTCTCCCACCTTTCAGCCACTGGTAAATTAGGAAAAACTCCGGGATTAATTCCCAGTGCAAGGTAATTGTGCAAGAAAATTATTTTTTTTAAATCCAATTTGCAATCAATTTGTATGATTCATCAAGTCCAATTTACAGATGCATGAAACATATCTCTGTGAATGTCATGTAAGACAGGTTTACTTGTCGTGTAACAAGCATTAGGAAAAAAAATGAACACCAATTTCATGTCAACTTCATTTACTTGTGTCAAAATGTTTGCTGATATATGTTCAATAGAAAAGCTGCAAAGCAGTCTCCCTTGCACAGCATAACAACGTGATATCTTAGTCCATCTTTAATCTGTTTATTCAGCATACACTTAACAGTTATAGAGCTCCAGAATGCGGATCATCAGAACACAAAATTTTCCATTTCCCAGGATGCATTTCATAAAGGTATTTTGTTTTAATTGAAATCGGTCTGTAAAAGCTATCATAGCTTCATCAATGCTAACATCTTGTTCGTGTATCATTAGCTCTCTGGACCTGGTTAGAACAGATCAAATAGATCTAACCTCAACAATGTCCTTAAGGCATGAATTGGGATTTATCATTGAGATAAAAATTGTGTTTATCCTTTCAACTATATCTCTGGACAATACAGTTGACACTACAGTCACATTCAGCAGTTCACCAGTAGACACCATCATTCTGTAACTGTTAACTACTCCAAACATATAAGCCTATGTGATAGTATCTGGATATGGAACCCTTCACAGGCAGGGGGTTTCACAGTAAGAAGTGAGAACCCTTCACAGATAGCGAGAGATGGACGGCATGAAATGCAACACATTGAATGTTTTGCTCTTGTGTAAATGTTGTCAGTACGGGCGCTGGTGGCACAAAATGCAAATGTGTGTTTATCTAAGAACGTGTCAAGCGACGATAAAACCCAAACGTGTGTTTTTCTAATAACGCGTCAAGCGACAATCAAGTGCAACGTTTGTTTACCTAAGAACGTGTCAGATAATAGACAGACTGGAATCATACCAGGTAAAAGCTTTCTGGTTGGTCTGAGGCAACGTGAGTTTATTGTAACCAGAAGGATCAATTTCTGATTGGCCAGAGGTTTTCCTCAGGGGAAATGAAAGCTTTTGATTGGTTGGAAGTTTATGGAAGTTTGGAGGAACTTAGGAGTGGAGGAGGAAGAAGGGGATTTGATTATCAACTGCCGAGCCGCGAATGCGACCCTGAGGAAACTGTTTGTCGTGAAACCCACGCATACAGTCATAGGGCTGTCTAGAATTAGTATTGGAAAAGTGACAGAGTTGAAAAATAAGATGTTATATTATTCTCATTAAGTTTATACCGTAACATGTGCTTATTCATTTGGAAGTGTTAGAGTTGATTAAGTAATACTTTGACCATGCACATTTTATATTCATATTCTGATGTCCGTTTCGGAGATAGCAAATACTCCGGAATTTATTGTTCATATTTAAAGTCGTCCTTATATTAAGACAAGAAGTGCCTTTGTGATTATTTGATGTCAAGAAGAGTTCCACATGTTTAGACCTGGCCACTGCACCAGAGGTTCCAGAACGGATCTTGTCTACAACGCTTGACAAGCATCTTGTTTTATTGTCACGCTTATTTGTGACGCTGATTCAGATTGTTTTATTGTCACACTAAAGTGACGACACTAGCATCGTCACTTGTTATTCTGTCAACGAAGTGCAGATCTTTCATCAAGGACACCATGTGCAGATCCAATATCTGTCACACCTAGGGGTGCAAAGGGAACGCATTGTTCTCGACGGACCCAGGGTTAGCAGATAACCAAGATCCCAAATGTACCTCCTCTCGGTGCACCCTGGAAACAGAAATACAGCAGCTCGAGCTGATTCTGGCCAAATCATTTGGCGATCGTGTCCGAGAATGTGGAGGTAGCAGATGGAAAGAGTTTTGACTGCATAAATGAGACAATATCTCCGACACCACCAGCATCCCCACATACAGCGACACTGTCGACATACAGTGAACCTAGTCAGTCCAGTCCGAACATTGGAGGGGCGGCCAAAGAAAAAGGCATGAAAAGGTAGATGCATGGCGTGAGATAAATAGATTTCATACTGAGTACAATGAAAAAATTAAAGGGCAGAACAGCGCTAGAGGGCAGCGCCAACTGCAAATAGAAAGTGAAAACGTTTACGGAAATGGGAACTACAAACTCTGTTAGCTCGTGACGAGCTTCTAGTTACCTGTTTTCCTTATAGGCAGAGACCCAGACCCAATAATGGGCGTCTAGCACGACAAAAAGACTTGGCCTAACTCTAATGTCGAGCCTTTCTATACCGGAAGGAAACATGCTCGCGAAGAGAAAAGGTTCCGTGCCCGATAGGCTCAGGCAAAAAAAGGGACAAAGATGGCAGTCCTGACCAAACTCTACTGTCAAGCTTTCCTATACCGGAAATACACTTGCAAAGTGCAGCACAACGTACTTCACGCTCCCCGGCGGAAATCACACAATATATTCATTCATTGTGGTTATATGAGAGCGAACGCAGAAGACGAAGATATAAGCCTAGTTCACATACCTTAGATATCTGGGGAAACAGGTTTCCAAAAAGTATCTAGTTTTTATGAAAATTTTGATACCGGCATACACAACATTGGTTTGTTCTGTGCATACCCCAAAGAATGACTCACATAGAAATAGTGAAAACTAGGCCTAGTCCTAATCAAAAGCAGAGTAATCTGGATCAATGGTGTTTGCAGGACCTCATTTCTCGTGAAATTGATCAATATTGACATAGATGACTTGTGTCGACTGTTCTCAATCATTACTATGGTGTGAGGGCTCACATTAATTAGGCCTGCACTAAAGATCGACATCGTTGCTACTTTCAACTCCTAAATATTGAACTAATTCTCCATCAACATCTGATTTATTCACCTTCTCTAAAATTTCATTTTAAAAATTTCCTATCAACATCATATGAATCATAAATAGGTCCATTTTTACCAAGTTCTGATGAAAATTTAAGGTCATAATAAACTTTTCAGAAACAGTTTTGCAGAAAATTTTAAATATTTAAAAATTGCCATCTCGTATACAACACCTGTTATAAACAATTTCAAAACAACTACACTGGAAGTCACCATTACCTGTAGTGATGTGAGGACTAAATTTAGCATGTCTGGTGACATGGAACAGTGAAAAACAAACTAAAAGATTGTATGTAAATCGGCATAAAGGTGGATTTGAAATTAATTGATTGCGGGCGGAATGGGATTAAGTGTGTTAACATATGCCCCTGTTTTGACTAGGCACATAGTGATCTACCTGTTAGTCATTTATTTGTTTATGTGTATCATTGAATTTCTATGATGATGTTTCTATTTCACAGCATTTTGCACTCAACCATTCCTCATTAGACTTGTTGCTTTTATGTTTAATTTGTTTATCTTGTTGTATTCTGTAAAGTTGGTCTTCAGATTGCTTCTTTGTTCAATCAACTGTTCCATCAAAGATATCTTCAGACATGGACCAGATAACAAGACTCACAGATATATATTATTACCAATGGAAGATTTAAAAACTCAGGAAGATTTTGAGGTCTGTCAAAACATGACAAAGTGCAAAATATATCAGTTTCCATTGGTCATATTACCAAATTAAATTTCAAACTAAATAGTTATATTTTTTTTATTGATCCCAATTCTTCTATATGATATGCATATTGAAATAGTTGCCCACATGTTGCCAGAGCCCGAAAGTGGAGCAAAGAATAGTTGCCCCATCCCATAGAAGGTTAAAGTGATCCAGAGTTCACGCCGAAGTCTAGTGTGTCAGGCCGAAAAGCGCAGACATTACAGCCAAACTGTAAAACATGACATTGCACATTCCGTTCTCTGCACTACATCCTGCTAATCTAAAGGAGTTTGAAAACAATTGCAGAAGCAGAAGAAATAGAGTATTCAGGTAAGCAATTTATGGCTTTCTAAATCACCTTGGGTGATTTAGAAATTTACTCCTTCCTAAATACAAAACTCATAATTTGTCTCATTATTTATTTTGTCATTTTAGTGTTTTCTAGTGCCATACTTTTTGAAATAGTGTAAGCATGCTCTTTTAGTGCTCTTCTTAAAATGTCTGATGTTAGTGTGTTTCTCCTATATTTTGGTGCTTTTAGAACTATTTTTGAAAATTATTTTTTAGCCTGCTACTGTACTTATAGATTTAATTATGTAGTAGTCACAGAAAGTAAAGAGAAAGGCATCTTCCTAAATATCAAGAAAACAGAAGTAATGGTTATTTCAAAGAAACAAAACACACCTTGCAAGGTCAAAGTGAATGATATAGTATTAAAACTGGTCCACCAATTCAAATATCTAGGTACAATGATTACAGGAGATGAAAGAAGTTCAACAGAAATAAGATGCAGAATAGCACAGGCAAAAACAACATTTAGAAAAATGAAAAATTTACTGTGTAATATGACCTTATCATTAGAGGTGAGAAAGAGAGTTCTGCAGTGCTATATAACTCCTATACTAACATATGGATGCGAGTCTTGGACAATAAACAAACTGGAAAGTGGGAGATTAGAGGCAACAGAGATGTGGTTCTACAGAAGAATGCTGAGAATACCATGGACTGCCAAAAAAACTAATGTAGAGGTGTTGAAAGAGTCATATGCGAAACGGACCTTAATCAATAATATAAGAAAAAGACAATCTTCTTTTTTTGGCCACTTCATGAGACCACAGTTTGGAGAACATAGTCACAACAGGCAAAATTGAAGGCAACAGAGACAGAGGGTGACAACATGAGAAAATATTAGAAAATGTTTGACAGCCTAGCATGGCAAGGAAACAACAACGACCTTGATACATAATACTTTAGACAGAGAGCTGTGAAGAGCCATGACCGCCTACGCCAGCCGGCATGGCACCATGATGACTGTACTTATGTTTTTTGTTAACATTACAAAGTCAATTAAAAAACTTTCAGGAATAGAGTGTGAATGGCCAATTTAGTACCTTGAGGGTAATAATTAAGTTCCTTTAAACAATATAGCAATAATGACTAAACTATTACCATAAATCATCTTCCAGATGTTTATGTATTGCAGCCCAAGACATGATTTGAGTGAAAGTGATTGCAGGGTTGCCAACATTATGGATTTTCTTGTAATTGTTACAGGTATCTGTTGTTCTCAGACTCTTACGGGCATAAAAGTCATTGAGAAAAAAGAGATTGAGACTTGAATGTGTACTGTACAAGCTGTTATTTTTAATTTCATTAGGCCTCGATATTTTATCAACCTTGTGCTGTAAGTAGGCATACAATTTTATAACTACCTACTATATTTGTTTAATATTAATTAGTAAGTGGAATGTGATAGACAAATCCAACTGTGAATAGGAGTAGGCTCAATCTTAGTTTAGTTCTCCACTGTGACCTTTGTTCTACTTTTGAGATATGTCCTGACCTTTGCAGTGTGATTGCTATGCGTATCACAGTGTGATTGATGTTGGAATATAACTAGTATGAATTGATATATATTGAAAACGATTGTATTAGAATTAGCATTTAGGGTTAGAGGTGTTAATGGTTTAGAGGGGATCAGGTTTTAGTATATATATAATTAAAGTTAATTAGTATTATCTACAATAACGGGAATATACTAGGGACATGTACGTGCATATGGTAGGAGACAGAAGGGGACAGTAGTCACGTGTTGTTAAATATGATCTTACTTCTTTATAGATGTGCATGGCGGTGGCAATAAATGTGTTAAATGAATTAAATATATCTATCTATACGCTGTGTCCCTTGTTTGTCTTGCGGCATCAGGGGTGGAAGAGTTCTTTGGAGATGACCTTCTTGTGCGCTGTTTGTAAGCTTGTTCCTGTGGCTTCTTTGATCCATCTTTTACATGGTCTGCCTCTGGCTTTATAACCGTTATGTCTATGTGTCATGTCCATTTGTGGCATGCTATCTGTCGGTAGTCTGGAAGCGTGTGAAAACCACTTGATCTGTTGTCTTTTGATGTGTTCCAATACTGGTATTATTTGGTTATCTGTCTGATGTTATCGTTTCTAATTCTATCTCTAAATGACACTCCGCGTATTCTTTGTAGACGTGTCGTTTCTGTTGTCACTATTTTTCTTTTGTCTTGTGCTGTCATTGTCCAGGTTTGGCACTGGTAGCACAGTGATGGAATAATAATAGTCTTGTATAATGCAACTTTAATGTCTATTTTTACATTTTTGTTCTTGAAAATACGTGTCATCTGTCCTAGGATCTGATATGTTTTGTTGCATCTATTTTGTATCTCTTTATTAGTTTTCCCTTTAGTCAATATAATGCTTCCTAAGTAAGTGAACTCATTTACCTGTTTAAGGTGCTTATCATCAATGGAGATAGTGATATTTCTTTCTTTCTTTGCTATTGCCATTATTTCGGTCTTTTCAATATTGATCTTTATGTTGAATTTTTTATATGTTGTGTGGAGTTTGTTCATATGGTCTTGCAATTGTTCTTCTGATGTCGCTATTAGTACTTGGTCGTCTGCAAAGAGTAGTTCATTCAATTTGTCTTTTATGTTATCTTCTTCATTGGTACTTGTTAGTTTACAGATGTGGTCGATATATGTTATAAACAGTAGAGGGGATAGGACACACCCCTGGCGAACTCCTGATTGAATTTGGAACTTATTGGACACACCTGCATTTGTTCTTACTGCACATCGGCTTTTAGCATAAATTCCCTTGCATAAGTTGATTAAATGTTCTGGTACTCCATATATTGATAGTGTTTTCCATAGTTGTTGTCTGTCTACTCTGTCTAATGCATTTATTGGTCTACAAATGCGATATATAATTCCTGTGTGGCTTAATAAGGATATCCCTCTGTATTTTGTGCAGTCTCTCTTACTGTCTTTTTTCTTCCATATGGGAATGATTGTCGCGTTACTCCAGTCTTCTGGTGTTTCTTATTTCTTCCACATTACATTAAAAAGTCTGTGTAACCATTTTTTCCCGCTCTCTGTTGCTGCTTTGATAAGTTCTGTTTGTATGTTATCAGAGCCTGCTGCCTTGTTTATTCTTCTTCTTCTTCTTTCTGTCCTCATGTACCTTTCGGTGTTGAGGGAAGAGTGAGTGTACAGTCTTTTGCCCTTCTATTTGCCTCCTCTGCTGTTATTTTTCCTAGTGTCTCTAATACACTATCTATCCACCTTTTACGAGGGCGTCCAATAGGTCTCCTGTTTTCGTATCGTTTGTTAAGTGTTTTTTGGATAATACTTTGCTCTTTCTGTCTGGTTATGTGGCCGTACCATTTAACTTGTTGTTTCTGTATGTATTCTATAGTTGGTTTGATCCCTAATTGTTTCCTTAGTGCTTCATTCCTGATTTTGTCTCTCAAGCTAACTCCAATCATACGTCTCACACATTTCATTTCAGTGGTGTTAATCTTATGTATTGTTCTAGAATCTAATGTCCAAGTTTGACACTGATAACACAATGTTGGTAAGAAAATGGTGTTGAAAAGCGCTTTCTTTGTTTCTAGTGTAATATCTTCGTTTCTTAGTAAAGGTGTTAATTGACCAATGATCTGACAGGCCTTATTACATCTTGCGTTTATTTCTGCTTCTTGTTTGTTGTCATATCTCAATGTGCTGCCCAGATATTTGAATTCATCTACTTGTTGTAGTTGTTTATTATTTATCTGTATGTTGATGTTCTATTTTTCTCTTGCAATATTCATTACTTCTGTTTTATCTATGTTGATTTTCATTCCAAATTGCTTGCCTGCTGTGTCTATTGTGTTTAGGTGGTCTTGCAGGTTTTTAATGCTGTTGTGGAATAAAACCTGGTCATCTGCAAAAAGCAGTTCATTTGCTTCATTAGAATTTGCTGTTTTGTTTATATTGTCCATGTATGTAATAAAAAGTAGTGGGGATAATACACATCCCTGCTTTACTCCTGTGCTAATCACAAAGTCCTCTGTGTAGCCTGCAGCTGTTCTTATAGTGCAACTGCTGTTGTTATAGAGACTTCTACAAACGTTAATTAAATGTTGGCGTACTCCATAAATTTTTAATGTTTCCCATAGTTTTTCTCTGTTTACTTGGTCAAATGCTTTCTCTTGATCTATGAAGGATATGTATAAATTTTGGTTGTATTCTATTGACTTCTCAGCCAACTGTTTCAGAATAAATATTGCATCAGTACATCCTCTGTTTCTTCTAAAACCCATTTGTGTATTGCTAAGTTGTTCTATTACAGGTCTCAGTCTTTTCTCTACTATTTTTGCATATAGTTTTCCTGCATGGCTTAACAAGGAAATTCCCCTGTACTGGTTACAGTCTCTTTTGCTGCCTTTCGTTTTCCATATTGGCACTATGATAGCTTTTCTCCAGTCTGTTGGTGTCTTCTGTTGCCTCCACGCCGTGTTAAAAATTCTGTGTAGCCAATATAATCCTGTTTCTCTTATAATTTCTAGTGGTATGTTATCTATCCCTGGAGCTTTGTTATTTTTTGCCTTTTTTATGACCTCGGCAATTTCCTCTATGAGAATATTTGGCTTTTGTTCATTACAACTCTTTATGGTTTCTTTTGCTGTATTATTGCTTGGTGTTGTATTAGGCCTTGTTTATTGCATTTTCTATTTCCGATAGTAGTATATTTGGTTCTAGGTTCGCTGCTGTAGTGTTTATTGTTGTGTCTTCATCTCCTTCTTTTAGATTTAGTAGTTCCTTGAAATATTGTTGCCATCTTTCCATTATTTGCTTCGATTCTTGTAGTGCATTACCGTTTTCATCATTTATTATTTCTGTCGGTTCATATATATCTTCTTTGTTTCTCATGTTCTTGATTTTCTTGTAGAACCTCTTTTGTGTATTTTTATAATCTGCGTTGAGCATGTCTCCATATTCTTTCCATGAGTTGATTTTGGCAGTTTTAATGACTTTCTTGGCATTTGTTTTTGCTGTCTTGTATTCTATGTCTTCTTCTTCTCGTTCGGAGTTTGACATGTCTACACATAAAGTCCTGCTTTCCTAATAAATGCTGCTGTATTTGAAAGCTCCTCAGTGCTCCCATACATCTTTCTGTGGATATCCATCTCTGATGGCTAGTGTTCTTCCCTTAACTGGTTTAGTGAACTGCAGTCTTGCAGGATATGTTCAGTGGTCTGTGCTGCCTGCCCACAAGGACACAGTGGTGATGGGACCAATCTTAGCCTATTTAAGTGGATGTTTAATATTTTGTGTCCTGTTCTGAGGCAGAAGATAATAACCTGCTCTGCTCTGTCGAGATAGTGGTAATTGTCCTTTCGGTGGTCGACTTTCCTGATGGCTTTGATGAGGGTCTTCTTTTCTTGCTAGGTGATTTCTTGGTCTTTTTGTTCCTGTTGTGCTCCATCCTTTGCCAGTCTGTCTGCCTTTTCATATCCTGGTATGCCACAGTGGGATAGTATCCACTGTAGTACTACCCTCCTTTGGATGCTCACTTCTCGCATGGCTTTCTTCAGGTCTGGCAGCTTATCGCTGTGATGGGCTTGTAGGACAGACATAGCATCAGTAAGAAATACCACCTGCTGGCATTGGTTTGTTGTGTTTTTAATTATTTCTGCAGCAATGTTTAAAGCATGTACTTCTGCAGAGTAGTTGGAGCAGAATATTCCAGTTGGTGAACATGTGGATTAATTTTCTTTTTCTGGATATTTTATGTACACACCAGCACCTCCATTCTTCACTGCTCTGGTTGCTGATCCGTCGGTATATACTTGTATCCATGCTTCTCTGGGGTACATATCTTCAATCATGTAGCATACTATTGTTTTCTTTTGGAGATTATTCAGTTCTATCATAGTGTGGTAGTTGTTTATGGTGGTTCTGATAGTGAGATTTGGGTATTGCTCCCACGGAACTGGAAAAAGTGTTGGTGATATCTCTTTTGTTATGTCTGGTAGTTCTTCCTTATATTTTCTGTTTAGTTTTTTGGATTGGTGTATAAAACTGCTCCTCTTCAGTTTTCCACTGGCTAGGTCACTGTGTCTGGCCTTCATTGGATGTGCTGGCATGCTCTTGTACTTTTCTGCATGTACCATGGTCTTAGTGTCTCGCCTGTATGATAAGGGGGTGATGCCTGTAATTTTTTCCATTTAATTTATGGGAGAGATCTTCATGGCACCTGTGATATGGCGAAGTGCTTGATTTTGTACTTTGTTCAGGGCTTCTAGATGGGAGTTGGCTGCTGAAGTCCATGCTGTTGATCCATATTCAAGTGCTGGTCTAATTGCACCAATATATACCTTCTTTAAGGTTGCCTCATTGGCCCCCCAGTTTGTTCCTGCCAATTTCCTCAGGAAGGCAAGTTGATTTCTTGCCTTTGCTTCTATTTTCTCAATGTGAGGCCTCCATGTCAGTCTCTTATCTAGCGTAGTGCCCAAGTACACCGGCTCATCTTCTGTTTGGATATGTACATTTCCGAGTTTTATCTCTCCTGCTTTGTCCTTATTTGAGAGTGTGAAGAGTGTTGTTGAAGACTTTTCAGCATTTATCTTTACCATCCATTTATCTGCCCATGATGCTATTTTTGTCTGCTGCTTTTTGTATTTTTTTGTTGGCAATCTTTAGATGTTCTTCTACACACCACCAAGTCATCAGCGTACATTGCAGCTCTTACACCTTGTGGCAATTCACAAATTATATTATTTATGAAGACAAGAAACAGAGTTGGAGACAATACTGAGCTTTGAGGAACTCCATGTTTTAGAAGAACTTTTTTTCTGTTATATCCTTCCATGGTAACTCTTGCTTTCCTATTGTGTAGGAAGGAATGGATCCACTTGCTCATGTTGCCCCCAATTCCGTTTCTTTGCAGCTTAATTATCAGTCCATCTTTCCAGACCTTGTCGAAAGCTTTTTGAAGATCTATCCATAGGGTGAAAACTTTTTTCTTTTCTTGAAATGCATCTTCTATGATCTGGGACAGGAATGTTATTTGGTCTTCTGTGCTGTTACACTCTCTAAACCCAGCTTGTTCTGGCACCAATAGCTTCTCTGACTCTAGGTACCACTTTAGTCTTCTGTTGACCATCCTTCCCATTGTCTTGCAGGTATTCTATGTAATCTACTTGGTTTTTACTTTTGACCCATTTCTCATATTTTTGTTTTTCTTTTGTGACTTTTTTGACTTCTTCATTCCACCATGCTGTTATTTTTGGTTTCTTTACACTATTGTTCTTGTATCCGCATGCTTCTCCTGCTGCTTGTGTTATAGTGTCTTTGAATAGTTTCCATTCTTCTTCTGTTGTTGTAGTATCTACTGGTAATTTTTCGAATTTTTCTGTGATTTTTTGTGCGTATTGCTCACGTACCATGTCATCATTAAGCTTGTGTATTTTAATTGTTGTTGGTTTGTTATCTTTGTTGTTGTCTTTCTTCTTTCTCTTTCTGTTTGTCTTTACAGATACTGTTACTGTTTTATGGTCGGTGTCTACACATATGTTTGGTATGGCTCTTGCGTCTGTTATTTTCCTTCTGTTGGTTCTTCTTGTTAATATAAAGTCTATCTGGCTTTTGCAGTCTAAATTGTTCCACTTGTACCAGGTGTGCACTTGAGATTCTCTGTGCTTGAAAAATGTATTAGTTATAAATAAGTTGCTCTGAGTGCACATTTCAATTAATCTGTAGCCGTTGTCATTTATCTTGTTTATTTTATCTCTGAACGGTCCAATGTACTCTTCTATTCTATATCTTTCTGGTCCCAAGTGGGAGTTTAAGTCTCCAAATACAAATAAGTTTTCTTCTGTGTTATTTTTATTTATTATATCATTTAGGGTTTCAAAAAATTCTTCCCTTTTCGTTTCGTTGTTGTGTGCATTACAGGATGTGTATGTTTGGATGAATGATGTGTTCTCGTTGTCTATTGTAACTGTTATCGCTATCAGCCTTTCGCTCACAAAGTTAATGACGTTTTTGGATAGCACGGGGTCAAGGATGAAAGCTACGCCATATTTTGCTTTCACATTCTTGTGTACACCACAGTATATTAATGTGTAGTCCTTGTGTAGTTTTTTGTTTCCTTGACCTTTTATTCGTGTCTGCTAATCCTAGTAGTATGATCTTTCGTTTTTCCATCTCTTCTATTAGATCTATAGCTTTATTTTTTAATCCGCAGATGTTAATTGATTCAAATTTGATCGTTTTACGTTTAGTCGTCTCCTGAGCACTCTTCATTTTCTATGAGCAGAGTGTTTCGTCACTGTCGATTTGCTAGATCTGTCACAGCGTAGTTTCAGAGTTTCTAAATGGTTAAACCGTGTTCTAATCTATCACATTCAGATGTAGAAATCACATATTCCATCAGAAATACACTGAAACACCTAAAACTACTACCCGATCTAGAGGCTGGCCAAAAGATGGATTTCTGTGTAACACCAATAAAATTAATGGATGCTGTATAAAATTAATGGATGCAGTGATGTCACATCTCTCGTTGCAAACGATATCAACCACATTTATAATTATAAATTTTATACCTAATTCATTTTTTAATTTATAACTGATCCTAACCCCCTCCCTAATCTAAATGCTAATGCCAAATTAATATTCCGTTTCAAATAACATACTTTAATTTTAATTACAACTTCTAGAATTACACTGCAAAGGTTAGGTTATACCTCAAAACTATAACAACGGTCACAGTGAAGAGTTGATCCTTAGTTGCACCAATAAGTGTATCCAACACAGATTCCTGAATAAGTGTATACTAGTGCAGGGGTGGGCAAACTACGGCCCCCTGGCCACATGCGGTTCGCCATTAGATACTTTGCGGCCCTCAAACACATTTTTAAATAAACGAACGATCTTCACAAATAATGTTTTTTCCATTAATATTACACAGAAATCAATTGGAATTTTAATTCGACTTTCTTATATATTAAAAATACAATATGTGTTTTCCAATTTGACATCATTTACATATTAATATATATATATATATATATATATATATATATATATATATATATATATATATATATATATATATATCATCAATGAAATTTTACTACGTTTAATATGAATGTTTAATATTGAGTAATTTACTTTACTAGAATTGACGTAATTTGATTGGCTGAATGTTTCTCAATGATTATAAGTACTCGGACGATATAATTTTATATTATATGTGGCCCTCCAATAGCTTTACAATTTTCAATGTGGCCCTCTGCACAAAAAGTTTGCCCACCCCTGTACTAGTGTATAGTATATCGTTTTATTCACATTGTTACAGTTTATGAACCTTACGAATTATTCACGTTCCGCGGAAATCCATGACGTCAGCCAGTTAAAACTGTAAATGGTGTGCTATTTGCAGTGACTTAAACTAGGATGTAAGCGAAAATAATATACTTAAAGCCTTTATAATGGGAAACTGGTAGAATGAGAAAACAGCCAGTCTTGTAGTTAGGCCTCAATTATAAAAGATACAGTATAACACGAAATTACAGGGTTGAAACATTTCACCACATAGGCTACAATATTATTAGGTACTTGGACATCCGGGATTCGCGTGTACAGAAAATTTTGCTTAGGTTATACATTTCTTGGACTAATGTTTACATTTAGTGATGTCGCCGTTTTTTGTGTTTGCAACCAGATTTATTATTTTCTTGAACCATTTTTCTTTTTATATATGTAACTTTTAAGGATGCAGCACAATGCTGAAAACAGTAGTTAATTTTTTTAACAACATCAACATTTGTTTTATTTATGCAAATTAGCAGCCATTTTGAATATCAATTAGTTCTGTCCATCTGAAAATTCCAGAAAGTGATCAACTTAAGCATCTTGTCTTCACGAACACAAAAATGTATAGTTTGTCTTTGTGTGTTGTATTATTGAAAATAACTAAGATAATTAAGAAATTGTCAGCTCAGTTACATTTTTGTGGTCAAGTTTTATTTATATTTTCCTATGTTTCATGTAAATTATTTTGATGTCAAATTAACTTGATAAAAACTTCCTAACTTTTTTCAGGGTTGACGTACAGACTTGGTTAATGTATAATTGAATTGAAATTTTCAAGGGCTATCTAATTATATATATAGTATTTTTAATGCTGTAGCATTATTTTGAAAATTTTGTCCAAGTACCTAATAATAATATTATTACTATACTATTGTTTTATATACCAATTATATATTATATACCAATTCAAATATCTAGGTACAATGATTACAGCAGATGGAAGAAGTTCAACAGAAATAAGATACAGAATAGAACAGGCAAAAAATAACATTCAGAAAAATGAAAAATATACTGTGTAATATGACCTTGTCATTAGAGGTGAGAAAGAGAGTTCTGTAGTGCTATATAACCCCTAAACTAACATATGGGTGCGAGTCTTGGACAATAAACAAACTGGAAAGTGGGAGATTGGAGGCGACAGAGAGATTCTACAGAAGAATGCTGAGAATACCATGGACTGCCAGAAAAACTAATGTAGAGGTGTTGAAAGAGTTAAATGCAAAACGGACCTTAATGAGCAATATAAGAAAAAGGCAATCTTCTTTTTTTGGCCACTTCATGAGACAGGCAGGTTTAGAGAACATAGTCACAATAGGCAAGATTGAAGGCACCAGAGACAGAGGGCGACAACGTGAGAAAATATTAGACAGTTTGACAACCTGGCACGGCAAGGAAACAACGACTTTGATACATAATACCGTCCACAGAGAGCTGTGGAGAGCCATGACCGCCTACTCCACCTGGCATGGCACCTGATGATGATGATGACTATACTATTATTATAATAATATACTTTACTGTATTCCTATTGTAATATTCATTAAAACTACTATTATCATTATATTTATATCATATAATGTCACAAATTTGCTCAAATAATTCAAATATTGCATTCTTCAGACCAACATTTTATAACATGCCAACATTCCAATGCATGGTACTACCATACCATATGATAGTGTAAGTGTATGAGTATCTTAGTATGATGAGTATGATACAATGTATAGGTACTTGGACATCCTTGGAAAATGCATAATCGATTTCTCGTTGTGTCGACAAAATATATGATTACTCATTTTATCAATGCCTATAAAGCAAAGCAGTGCATGTTGTTTTCTAGAAATTTTGATACTAAATTATTTTTTACTTTGAAAAGAGCGTATGATTATTATTCAGTGATTTCTGGCGCGTATTTGGGACGGCAATTATTTTGGAAATATCAAATTATACGGACAAAATACCAATTTTAGTGCTTATAGGTAAGCTATAACCATTTTTTCTCTCGTCTATGTGTTATTACATGCTTGTCTATAGTTTTTTAAAGTTCTTTGACCATTTTTATATAGATATGTGCAACTATTAAGAAGTTTGACAGTGCGGTGAAGATGAAAATAAATTTTGATCACCACGCCATTTTATACTTGAGTCGCCCGCCCATAGTGCATACGGATGGTATTTTTTTTGTAATATATGTAAGTTATAACCATTTCATTAATTTACAGTTCATTTTAGGGGGGGGTTATTAAAACAGTAGAAATAAAATCTCTATCAGTTGATGCACATGAATAATATTCCTCCACACAAGCTGCTCACAAAACTAACTAAACACATCACTATGCACATAATCCATGAATGTTTTGTCACATTTGAAGCAAAGAAACATTTTATTATAAATAACTAAGATATTTAACAATCATATTTTTTTTTAAATTAATTATGCAAATTAGCCATTCTGAATATTAATCAGCTTTGGTTGTATTTAAAAATTATGGCAATGCAATCCACAGATTTGTCTAGTTTTACAGAACACAAAAATGTATAGTTTATATAATATTTTATCTTAAACAACTAAAATATTTAATTACTAGATTACTCAATGTAATGTTATTTATGCAAATTAGCCGCAACTTTGGATTTTATTAACCCTAATTTCATATGAAAATTAGCACAATGTAATCAACAGATGCATCTTGCCTTTGTGAACCCAAAAATATATATTTTCTGTGGTATTTTTTTATATTTTATATTTATATAGTTTATTTTAATTAATTAGTCAATCTAATTAGTTGCCATTTTTAATAGTCATCATTTTTTTCGCGCATTTTAAAATGATAGAAATGTAATCAATATAATATAGTCTAGTGATATAATAGTCTAGTTTTTGCGCACACAAAAATATATAGTTTCTATATTTTATTATATTCAATAATTATATAAGTTATTTTCATCTTAATTACACTAATTATCTGCCATTTTGAATATTAATTAATTCTGCTTGCATCTGAAAAAAACAGAAATGTGATCAACAGATCTGCCTTGCCTTTGCGAACACAAATATATATATATTATGTGTTATTTAAATATATTTAATTACTATATAATTAATTTTTATATTTTAATTATGCTAATTAGCGGCCATTTTTGAATATTAATTAGTTGTGCGTGCTTCTGAATGTTATGTAACATTGTTACATAAATGGGATCAACAGATGCATTTTGTCTTCGCGAGCAAAAAATGTATTGTTTGTGTGTTGTATTATTGAAAATAACAACGATAATTTAAAAATTATCAGCTTGACAAATGTGGTCACAAATTTTATTCATATTTTCCTAAATGTTTCATGTAAATTATTTTGATGTCAAATTAATTCGAAAAAAATTCGTAACTTTTTTCAGGGTTGAAGTGCAGACCTGTTTGTGAGGTATCACTGAATTGCAATTTTTAAGGGCTATCTAACTATTTTTACTAATATTATTTGTAATTATGTAGCATTATTTTGAAAATTGTGTCCAAGTACCTACAATAATAAATAATGTTATGCTATTTATCTGTTATATCTATATGGGTATATTCTATATTCTATTATATTCTATACCGTATAGTCACTACTATAGTGTATACTGTATACTGTATGTATAGTATAGTGATACACAATACATATATACAGACCACATCATTCATTATTTGATATTTTATGTAAGTGAAAGCAGGTCAAACATTTGGCTAATTATATTCATGAATATCATGAGAACACTAACCACTCTTTTGAAGTAAACGTCAGTATTGTGTGCCATTGCCACTTGAGATGCATCCTGAGCTACGTCAAAAATAGTGGTTCGAAAAACTGCGTCCATTTTAAAATGATTTGTTTCTCAGTCGATATAATAAATACTCATTTGAATATTAATTAGTGGAGAAGAAAAACTTCGACATTGAGGATTGCAAGCCACATCTCGTGCACACGGGTATCGCATTTACTGAAAAAAAAATTCCTGTGTATTATGCTTCATGCCTTTTTCAGCCTTAGAAAGGAGAATGGATGTACCGGGGTTACCACTCTTAATTTTGAAATACCGCAGTCCAAAGACACCTAAATCCCAGAAAAGCTCACATCTTTACATATATATATATATATATATATATATATATATATATATATATATATATTCACTATATATATATATAGATATATATATATATAAATATACATATATATATAATATATATAT